>QPKB01000001.1:63882494-63944976 GCA_003546025.1 Camphora micrantha
AACAAAAGGGCAGTTCAGTAATTTTATAAAAATTCCCCTCTTTCCCTAATATTTTACCTTCCCTAGTTTGAAGGCAAAATTTTGAAGGCCAGAAATTCAAAAGTTTTTACCCCCAAATTCCCCTCCGCCCACTTTCCTTCCCCGCCTTCCCAAACACCGGCTCAATTTCAACATTCCCGTTCCATTTTCCTCTCTTTTTTTTTTCCTTCCCCCGATTTTACCTCCTTCCCAAACAATACTAGTGATACCTGCTAATTGAGAAATTCTAATTCACTCAAATAAACCTATATCAGTCTCTTACAAGGGACATGACATAAATGTTATTGTTCAAATATAAATTCATGAGAATTACAATTGCAGTTGTAGGATCCAGTCCCACTGTAAGTTTGGGCGTACATGATAGTTTAGTATTGGCAGTTAACTCTGCCAATTTTTGCTGGTTAAAACGGCCAGTCCCAAGCATGGGTAAAACTTAAAAAGTGAGGAGGTTTTGTTTTGAGTAGTGACAGCCGGTGTAAAACTCATTACAAGTAAAATATGAATTATAAGAAAATGATATTTAACTTTTGGCCCAAGATAAGACTAGAATAGAGAAAAAAAAAATTCATTTAGTGGACCCCAAATAAGTTGGTACAAGCTCCAATTATATATAATGATAATGACAGTATTGATCCTTAAATCATGGATAACATCACCAACAATGGTTATAAATAATTGTTGTCTGAATCGTACAATGCATATGCCGAATCCTAAGAAAAATGATTTGTATCTTATGATCATACGACCCAGTTGAGCTAGAATAGCTACAACCTATATGTTAATGTTAATAACAATTTACCTTTTTTCTTTTCTTTTAGCCTTTTTACTTTTGAAGATTATTTAATATTTAACAAAATCTTTTAATAATCTTTGCAACTTGTAGGATGTTTTAAGATTGAATAAAGAATATGCATTTGATTAAAGTGTTCGATTGTAAATATGGGATTTGTCTATATCTTTTTTTAAAAATTTTATTTTTATTTTTTCTTCTTGAACACTTTTTTATGTTAAAGAGATATCATACTGTGTAAGATTGATGGCTTGGGCTTTATTTTTATACTTTTTATATTCCGATTTAAAGATAATAAAAATAAAAATATACATATATCTTAGACCTATTTAACTAGTTACACATATCACCTATTATTTATTTGTATAAGTCATGATGTTCTAGATATGTATGATAGACTTATTTGTCATTTTATTTATACTACCATGTAGGGAAATATGGATGGATTATGAATAATTACTTTTTTCTTTTCTTTTTTTTATTAATTACTTTAATTTTTATTAGAAAGGGAAAAAATCCTATAAGATTCACAATTTGATTTATGATTATGAACGATTATTGATAAAATTCTAATTTTGTAAACATTTGTCATAAATATAAATTCTAGCACAAAAAGAAGAATCCTGCCTTGCTACAGTGTCAAATAGGATGACCAGTGAAACTAATAACGAGATGCGATGAAGCACACCAGACACATGAAGCTCGGTCCATACCTTCATATGAAGCAAGCGAAGTTCAGAGAGCTTGTCCATGATTATGTTCAAATGTAGAACTACACCTGTTTGAAGGGAAGAAGAAGATTGAAAATTAGAAATCCCGTATCCATGCCTACAAAACCATAAGCAATGCATAACTTGTAAATGCCCAAACCTCAAAATAGACGACAAATTCACTTAAATAAGATTTGGGGAGATCGTCAGATTGATCACATGCTAAGACAATCGAGAGGGCTTCTTGTTATAGAAGCGTTACACTAGATCTACTAGCAGTAGAATTCTCTATATTTATACTATAGAACGAATCTTACATATCAAAAATTTAAAAGTATTTTAAATTGGCCCAGCTGAATAAAATGAAAAAGTGAGGTAATATATATCCTCCACCTGCCAAAATGAAAAATGAGGTAAATTGAGCATTCCTATGTTCCAAATCAAAGGTTGCCATGAGGACTTTTAAAATAAAATCTCCGCCGTTTTCTACTTTGTTCTCTATTGCATGCCTTTTAATTGGATAGATAATAATGCATGATTGATCATATTTTTGATAGATGAATAATCCAGACAGACTCATTTTAAACTAGTGGGGAAAGTGTGCCCCACTGATGGAACTTGCAATTTTAAAATGGGGGGAAATACTCTCCAAGGAGGAAACATTTTATAGTTTTACATCTAGTATTAATTAAAGCTAATCCGAACTCCAGAATGGGGTATTAGTATGATTATTCTTTTGGCACGTGATGACCTCCCTTTAATTTTCAAAAAACGAAATGTGAGTGGAGTGAGTCACATGTAGATCGATCAATTAATCTAGAGGTGGGCCCTCATACAAATTACAATCCAACATAAGGTGAGAATAAATAAATAAATAAATAAATAAATAAATAAAAAAAGATATGACCAATCCTTAATATTTGGGTTAAAAAAAGAAAATCCAAGATTGAGTGAGAGCTTATTTTGTCTTTTATGAATATCTGACTAATATCACAGTGGGGCTCTTTCCTACACTAAATTTCACACTTTCTTTGATTTTCTGAAAGAATAAAAAAATTTCTGTTATATCACAGTGGGGCTCTTTCCAAAACGACTGAGATTTTATTGTGTTAGAGAGAGAGAAGTGGTGCCCCCTTTTTTTTTTCATCCATTTTCTTTTTTGTTTGTTTTGTTTTTTGTTTTTTTGTTTTTTTCTCAAATACTCTAGAAAACTGTAAAAAAATAAATAAAAATAAATAAATAATACTAAGTTAGTTACCTCCTTTTCCTTTTCCTCTTCTTCTCCAATTGGTGCTTGTATGTGTATATTTTCCCCGAAGTTATTTGTGGAGTTATAATGACGGATAAAAGGGATGTGCAGAAGATTTACACATTCACCTACCGCCTTAATCTTCTGTAAGAGTTCTTCTGACATGTTGAATAGGCGGAGTTCTTGAAGAGTAATAAGGTACTGCAAGCCCTCAGGTATTCTCTTCAACTCAGGGCACTTTAACAAAAATAACTTTTGAATGAGAGTCATAGATCCATTTTCTATTTTTATCAGATTCAATTTAGGGATTTCAGAAATCACCAACGCCTTGAGTTTCAAGAAGCATCCATGACGGAAGCACAATTCCTCCCCAACATATGCCATTATAAGACGAAGGGACATGAGATTGGGCAATGCTTCAAGTGAAGACAATGGATCTTTTTTCAAATGAGACCTTCGTAATGTCAATCTAGCAATGTTTTGAAGGGAACCAATCCATGGAGGTAGCCTCTCCAAACGCCCATCTAACCAGATATATCTGAGATGGGCTGGTGGAGAAGATACTGCATCCAAATCAAGAATTTCTTCCTCGCTTATGACAATTACACTCAAAATGAGAAGGGCTTTCATCTTCTGTAGGGAGCCGGAGAGTTCTTTTCCATGATTTCTTTTCACATTCTCAATTCTCAAATATCTTAGTTGAGTCAAGTTTCCCACTTTTCTAACTGTATCATCGTTTATACCAATGTATGATAGAGTCTGTAAGCAATTCAAATTGAATATTCCATCCGGAGCTTGTACGCCTGATGATGTAAACATGTGCCTCAATTTCTTCAACTTTTCTACTCCTTTGGGTAGGATCTTTATTTTAGTTCTCTCAATGTCCAATGTGTGTAGATTCTGAAGCCTTTCTATAGATCTTGGAAGCTCCTCAATATTTGTATTGCTCAAATCCAAGTAGCGTAAATTGAATAACTCAACTAATTCATCTGGCACACTCTCAATGGAAGAATCCGCTAGTTCTAACACCCTCAGTAGTTTATATCTCGATGAGATGCTACACACAAGGACAGAGATGGGATTTCTATTTGGAACAACATCAATGACCGATGATGATAAGTGCTGGATGATTGAATGTTCACAATCCCATTTTGCATTGACAAAATTACGGGCTTTGTTGGTCCAAATCTCTCCTTTTCTATCATGCGTACTACAAAAGTTCTGTTCATGGCCAATTGATATAGCCAACTCTCGAAGAACATCGTGCATTCGGACCCATATAAAAGGTTCTAACTCTTCTTCAATAATTTGCAGCATGCTTCTACACGTAAGTTCCTTGATATAGTCTGTAGCCACCTCCTCTAATGTGTGTCCTTCCCTCTCTTCGATAAAACCTTCGGCAACCCATAAATTAATTAGTATTATTTCTGAAATTTTGCAATCTTCAGGGAAGAGGCCAAAATATAGGAAACAATATTTGAGGTTGTACGGCAAATCATCAAAGCTAAGCAAGAGTATGTTCTTCATCCCACCCAACTTTTTATTGTTGCTTAGCTGCCAACTAAGACTGTTTTCTACCTTCCTCCATTCTAAGCTCGACTTTTCTTTCGTTAACATGAGGCCCCCAATAGTAACAATTGCCAGTGGTAAGCCCTCGCATTTTTGTACTACGCTTTTTGCATATGACTGCAGCTCTAGAGGACAGCTTTTGTTCAAAAAAGCTTTGTTGCAGAAGAGGAGCCAAGAATCGTCTTCTCCTAGAGGCTCAAGGTAGAGAATATTTTCAACTTCAAAAGACGATGCGACATCACGTATTCGTGTTGTGAGCATTATCCTACTTCCACGTCCATCGTCTGGAAATGCAACTCGTATGTGGTTCCAATCGATGGTTTCCCATACATCATCTAAAACAATCACATACCTTTTATTTTGCAAATAATCAATGACCGTCTGCACAAGATGACCGCCTTTCATTTTGTTGATGCCGTCAGAAACTGCCTCCTTGTTAGACTTGTACAGCTCTTTTATCATGTCTCGCATGAGATCGTCCACTTTGTAAGATTGGGAGACGGTGATCCACGCATAACATTCAAAGTGATTCTTCACTTGTGGGCTGTCATAAACTTTTGTAACGAGAGTGGTCTTGCCAAGACCGCCCATTCCCACCACAGCGACCACCGCACGTTTTGGCCTTTCATCGGTCAACTCTCCAATTAGGAAATCTTTGTATTCATCAATCCCCACAATTTCTTCATCTGGGATGAAGTGTAAATATTCTCCAGAACGTTGCCAGTCTTCATCATCCTTCTTTATCTTGGATGTCTGTCCTTCTTCATGGAGGCCATATCGATGCCTTCTCTCTGAGATTTTGTGAATCTCAGATTTGATTTTTTGCAGCTCAGAGGCAATTTGGTGCTTGTAATAGTAACGCTTTGGGAGGAGAATGGGGCTGTAGAGAGCTCTTCGTATTATTCCCTCCCTAGTGTGTTGCTTTACGATCTGCCACATGTACATGTCAATGATATCCTCGACCTTGTAGGTGGCGTCTCTTACTTGCTCTACCCATATCCTCACTCCATCATCAGCATCACTCCTTTTTCTTCTGTCTGCATCCTTCAAGAAGGAGCGCATGCTCTGCAAGCTCGTGTTGGATTTCATTAATGTTCCCACGCAATCCTTGAAGAAGAGATGCTTCTTGCCGCACAAGAGAATCCAGTGTTTGAAGCAGGAGCTTCACAGCACTCTCTGCCATGTTTGCGACAAGCACTGATTTCTCTCTTAAAGAAGATGCTAATAAAATCTGGAAATGTTTTGCTTCCACACTCGGATCAGATCAGAGATACGGACAGATGTTTGCCTCTGGACACTGCACACTCGGATCAAAGAAGGACTCTGGATGACCTTGGAGAAGGTGATCTGTTGAGAAACAGAGGATGAAGACTCTGTGCACTTGCACAGATCAGACACGAGTTTGAAGCAGGAAATCCACAACACTCTCTGCCATGTTTGCAATGATAAGATGAACAAGTTAAATGGTGGGTGTTCTCCTTCTTCTCTTCTCAATGGTTAGTTTGAGATATGGAAATCTCAAAGACTCGTCACAACCACAGAACCCATTCACAACACATTTTCCACATTACCAAACAACACCCAATTCTCAGGAGTCAGGACTGCCAATTACAGCCTCAACAATCGGGCCCACCTTAGAAAAAAAAAATCACTTTCCTTCATCTCGCCATCTTCTGATTGTCCGATCCAAAGCTGAATCCATTTCACCTGCAACGCCCAAACCAATCCCAGACCCATCCGAGCCCATTGTTCTCAACGCAACTGACCCATACAAGCCTGACCCATCTACCGCTCGCACACAGCCCAACAGTTGGCCAACTGCACATTCCACCTGCTGCCCACCACCACCACCCCCCAACTCTACTCGACCCCAATTTATCCATCTACCTGTCTCCTCGCCTTCTCTCCCAGTCCCAACACTATAATAAGTGAAGATCATTGACACAGAGAGGCAGACAACTTCATTAGCATGCTTGTGTCAATGTAATATATCCATGCTTAGATTAAAATTCCAAATCTAATACTGTCCATGCACAAGTAGCTCACTATTCAGTTGGTTTTGTATTGTTTTTACAAAACCTCAAAAACACTCCTGTACTTCGTGATTTTTGTTGAACATCTCTTGCCTAACAGTCAAGCCTAACCAAAACCACATGCCTTTCCTGCTCTACTTTCCTTTTTCTAACAGTCAAGCCTTACCAAAACCACAGGACTTTCCTACTCTACTTTCCTTTTTTTTCTAACAGTCAAAATCTGTGTGTTGTCCCAATCTAAATCGTCCAGATTACACTATTCTACTTTTTCTGATACTATACTCAATTTCACTGCAACTATAGTATACCATCTTAGTAGATAGATGAGATCAGGCATAAATTACGTGGTTCACTCCTTTCAATTTTTTTAAATTTTAATCACATTTTTGACATGTTCTGTTTGATGAGGGGCGATTGTCTAACTAAAATGTAATTGTACAAGTGGTGGGTAAGGGGAAATAATATGTTTTTAAGTGGCTTGGAATTAAATTGGTTTGAGAACAATGGAAAATGAGGACAATTAATTTCTTACAACGAAAACTGTAGGCCATATAAATCCATTGGTATAGGAGTCCTAAGGGTGAAGAAATTGTGATGTACCTTACATTAATACCAAATAATTATTGTAACTTTTTTAACACTAGTATTAAATCTTTGGTTTTTTCTCAAATCACACATCAAACATAATCAATTTGATGGTGGGCCATTTTCTAAATCTAAATGGGGAGTATGTGTTCCTTGTGTTTGTGTTTGGGAGGGGAGGGGAGGGGAGGGGAGGGATACTTAATTTTCCCCTCCTTTCGTTTGTTTAGTTTGAGGGGGATGGAACATCTCCTTTTTGCCACCCTCTTTTCCCCTCTTTCTCCACATTTTTGAAGGGAAAATTTGGAGGTAAAATTTTCAAAAATTTACCCCCAAATTCCCTTCCCTCACTTTCCCTCCCCCCTTCGCAAACACCCTCCATTTTAACTTTTCCTCTTTTTTTCCCTCTTTTTTTTCCTTCCCCTCATTTTACCTCCTTCCCGAACATAGTTAATGGCTGGTAGAGTATGCTTTGAGCGGTTTCAATTTAAATTGATTTAGAGAAGATCAATTTTCTGATTAGAGCCCCCGAGACCAAATTTGGACGTGGATCACTAATTCTAATATTGTTACTTGTGAAAAATTATTGAAAAACAAATTGTTAATAACCTCAGAAATATATGTTCCATGATCATGAATAAATTAATTGACTCATCTTTCACTAAGTCAAAATGGAGATGGATACAGAAGCTTGCAGGATTGTCATTACAATTGCACAAAATGGCGTTGCTTGTCCCCAGTTCAGACAAAGGCGAAGGCCAAGCATCATACTGGAAGTCGGCGGTGGTATAGGCAAAAAATTGCCTACATTTATATGTATTTAAAAAGAAATTTTCCTTCATTTTCTTTCGTCCCTGGCCCTTGAGGGTTGAGTAACAGCTAAGGTATTTAGGCCCGCCCAAGATGCCAAGAGATTTGGCTCAAGGTAGGCCCCGCTTGTATATATGAGGGTGTGGTAAATGCTTACCTTGCCTGGCTCAGGCATGGCCATTTGACATCCCTACGTATAGCGTATTAACAAATTCTCTACCAATTTCTCTTGTCCTTTTCATTCACAATAATGAAGTATATATATTACAAAACACTGCCGAGAACCCTTGCTCTCCAAGTCTCGGTTGATGTCCTAAAAATCCTCCTAATCACAAAGATATATTTTCCTAAAATACAATGACTAAATTAAGGAAAAATATTTCTCAAAAGATATGCACAATAAATTCCTATTTTAGTCACAATAATATTAATATCGTAATACCCCCCCCTCAAGTTGGAGCGTGAAGATCTCGAACGCCCAACTTGCCAAGTAGAAACTCAAATTTCGCTTTCCCCAACGCTTTTGTAAAGATGTCTGCCAATTGAACACTAGTGGAAACATATGACGGACAAATCATCCCTTCAGTCACCGCATCTCGAACAAAATGGCAGTCAGCCTCTATATGCTTTGTTCTTTCGTGAAAAACTGGATTTTGAGCAATGTACAACGCCGACTGACTATCACAATACAACTTCATACCCTTCGGATGTCGCACACCCAAGTCACCTAAAAGTTGTTGAAGCCACTTTAACTCACACACTGTTGCCGCCATTGATCTATACTCAGCCTCCGCAGACGATCTAGACACTGTTTGTTGCTTCTTGGTCTTCCACGACACAGGAGAACAACCAAGTAACACGAACCATCCTGTCAAGGAACGCCGCGTAAGTGGGCAACTAGCCCAATCTAAGTCACACCACCCTTCTAGACTTAGGTCACTATCAGCACGAAGCAAAATCCCTTGCCCCGGACTCTTCTTCAAATATCTCACGACCCTGAGAGCCACCTCCCAATGATCCTCACGAGGTTGTTGCATAAATTGGGACAAAATATGAACCGAATATGCAAGATCAGGTCTCGTCACAGACAAGTAAATCAACCTCCCTACAAGTCGCCTATACGGCGCCGGATCCGCAAGGAATTCGCCCTTAGCAAGGGCCAAATTGTGATTTTGTTCCATAGGAAAAGCCGCAGGCTTTGCTCCCAATAAACCCGTTTCAGAAATTATCTCGAGTGTGTATTTTCTTTGGCAGAGAAAAATTCCTTCTTGATTACGGGCTACCTCTAGTCCTAAGAAATATTTCAAAACTCCCAAATCCTTCATATGAAAGCACCTGCCAAGGTAATGTTTAAAAGTTGTCAATGCAACCTTATCATTTCCTGCAATAATCAAGTCATCAACATAAACTAACACGTTGATCTGAGTTCTTCCCCTGCACAACCCAAATAATGAATAATCTGAATAGGATTGCACAAATCCATAATTCTTCAACGCTGTTGACAGTTTTGCAAACCAACATCGGGGAGCTTGTTTCAGACCATACAACGACTTTTTCAACCTGCAAACCATGTTAGGATTTGTATTCTTGAAACCTGGAGGAACCTTCATATAAACCTCCTCACTTAAATCACCGTGAAGGAAAGCATTATGCACATCCATTTGATGTACCTCCCAATTTTTAACAACAGCAATTGCAAGAAAAATACGAACCGTCACCATTTTTGCCATAGGAGCAAATGTCTCGTTATAGTCAATTCCTTCCACCTGATGATTGCCATAAATCACAAGTCTTGCTTTGAGTCGCTCTATGCTGCCATCGGACTTATACTTAATTTTATATATCCACTGGCTCCCTAGTGCTTTCTTTCCGGGTGGAAGAGTCTCCATTACCCAAGTCTCATTGTCTTCAAGGGCTCGTATCTCCTTACCCATCGCATCTCGCCATCCCGAGTCTTTCATTGCTTCTTTAAAATGCTTTGGCTCATGTCCCACTGTCACTGCTACAAGAAAATTCCTATGTCTCACAGAAAAACGTTCACAATTCACAAAGTATGTTATAGGATAGGGCGTACCTGAGGAAGATGAAGTAGCTGATGAATTCTCAGATGGACTTATTTTCCGTATAGTATGAGTAACAAAATCACGATACCGTGTTGACGGAGTTTTGGCTCGTTTTCCTCGCCCTAGCTCACTGTCAACTTGCACACCTTGCTCCCCCACCGTATTCTCCAGCCCCTCATCACGCACATCCTCATGTGCGGGCTGCTGCACGGGCTGCACCGCAGCACCAGACCCCCCCTCGAGGGTGGACGCTGCCTCCAACTCCCCCTCAACGCACACAGCACACTCATCGGCACCCTCATCCTCACTCCATGCCCCATCCTCATTGTTCACCAGCATAGGAGTCACCACATTCCGTGGTGGGTTTGTCGCAAAAGGAAATTCTTTCTCAAAGAACTTCACATCCCTCTATACAAAGTACTCATGTGTTTCTAAATCATACAATTTCCAACCTTTCTTCCCAAATGGATAGCCAACAAAGATACACTTACGACTCCTACTTGCAAATTTATCACCTTTGTGTCGTTGATTATGAGCATAGCAAAGACAACCAAATACACGAATAGCATCATAAGAAGGCACTTTCCCAAACAACATTTCATATGGCGATTTAGTCTTAAGTAAAGTAGAGGGTGTTCTATTAATCAAGTGACATGCTGCCAACACACATTCTCCCCAAAATTTGATTGGTAAGTTCCCTTGAAATCTTAATGCTCTAGCCACATTTAAAATGTGTTGGTGTTTTCTCTCAACCCTCCCATTTTGTTGTGGAGTCCCAACACAAGAAGTCTCAAAAATAATGCCATTATTTTGAAAATAATCATGCAAACAATTAAATTCGGTCCCATTGTCACTTCTCACACGTTTTATCACTTGTTCAAATTGTCGTTCAACCATAGCAACAAAATTAAGAAACATAGATTCAACTTCCATTTTATTGCATAGTAAATATACCCAAACTCCTCTTGAAAAATCATCTACTATTGTCAAAAAATAGGTAGCCCCACACGAAGACCGAGCCTTGTAAGGCCCCCACAAATCCAAATGAACAAGTTCAAAAATCCTACCAGCTTTATTCGTACTAATGGGAAAACTAGATCTAGGTTGCTTTGCACGCGGACATACATCACAAGCTTTATTATTTTTCCTACAAGAATGACTCACAGCCGGAATCATCTTCAATATTTTCTCCGACGGATGCCCCATTCTTTGATGCCATAACTCGAACGACGAATCACCACCCACTGTCAAGACCTTCACTTGAGGAACACCACGGAAAAAATAAAGTCCATCCAATCTTTCACCCGCTCCAATCACCTTCCTCGTCGGTTAGTCCTGTATAACACAAATATTATTAGTAAATTGTACAACGCAATTTGATTCATCAATCAATTGAGTCACAGAAATTAAATTGCATGTTAATTGTGGGACATAAAGCACATTGTCAAGCTTCAGTCCTCCTGGCAACACGACACTCCCCTCTTGGTTTGCTGCTGCCGTGTTTCCATCCGGCAATCCCACCGGGCAGTGTTTCACATTTCTCACATTTCTCAAAATAGATAAGTCACACGTCACATGGTTTGACGCTCCTGTATCGATAATCCAACTAAAATTACTGTTCTTACCATACAGTCGATCTTTTGTTTTGGATAATTTCAAAAAATCAAGAAGTGGCTGCAGTTGCGTTGCTGAAATACCCGCAAGACCCGCAGCTTCAGTCGCACCCGCCAGCCCCTGCGAGTTCCCTGCTTGCTGCCCAGACGAAGTTCCAGCCCCGCCAGTTTTATTTGCGCGGACAGGCGGTGCACCATACCCTCTGCCACGGCCAGAACCTGCACGCCCACCTCCTCTTCCTGTCCGTCCTCCACCACGACCTGGTCCCCTTCCTCCGCGAGGTCGGTCCCCCCACCATTCGAGGAACCCGTGTAATTGAAAGCAAGAGGATTCGTCGTGGCCTTCTCTATTACAATGATTGCAAAACTTGTCAGTATTATCCACAAAACGAGACTTACCACGCGTATCAGGCTGAATTGTGAAGGCCATGATACTATCTCGCTCTTCCTTAGATGAGGACAACTCTCCTCCATGCAGTCTTTCTGCTTGAATCACTTGTTGATATGCTCTATCAAGCGTCGGCAATGGCTCTTGTCCAAGTAGGTTTGTTCGAATTGAAGCATATGCTCCATCGAGGCCGATAAGAAAGTGATGTAGATAGTCCTCTTCTCTCAATTTTTCTACCTGCGTGACTATGCTACACGTGCAACCTCCACACTTACAAACCGGCACCTTCACATATGTGGTCAGTTCGTCCCAGATTTTTGACAAACGACCAAAATAAATTACCACAGTCTCGGTTTTTCCTTGCTTGCACTCCCCCAAGGACGTTTTTAATTGACATATACGAGTGCCGCTGACCACACAAAACCTGTTTTTGAGATTGTTCCACAGGAGTTGTGCATCATCATATTCTCCAAGTGTCGACCGAACGGACGGCTCAATTGTATTGGTCAGCCATGACACCAACATCGAATGCACAGCTATCCAGTCCTCAAGTTTCTCCTCTGTTGTTGGCTTCGGAACCTTCCCTTCCACAAAGTCAAATTTCCTCTTCGCCTTTAGCGAGGTTCGAATTGCCCTCGCCCATTCATCGTAGTTCTCACCACGTAACTGAATCGGGGTAATGATGTTTCCCGGACCATCACTCGATCCAAGATAATACGTCATATCCACCTTCTTGTCACCATCTCCGCCAGCCATGATCTCTCGTGGAGGCTATAATGCTGTAAAAAAAAATTTGTGTTTGCCCTAGGATCTCCCTAACCACTCTCTGATACCATAACAAATTCTCTACCAATTTCTCTTGTCCTTTTCATTCACAATAATGAAGTATATATATTACAAAACACTGCCGAGAACCCTTGCTCTCCAAGGCTCGGTTGATGTCCTAAAAATCCTCCTAATCACAAAGATATATTTTCCTAAAATACAATGACTAAATTAAGGAAAAATATTTCTCAAAAGATATGCACAATAAATTCCTATTTTAGTCACAATAATATTAATATCGTAATACGTATCACATAATCTTTCATACTATTAGTCATTTAAATATGATTGTCCATACTATTAGTCATTTGGCGTCTTCTGATTTTAAAAGGCTCTGAAGAATCGGACGTATCTTTTTAGTTTCTACTTGCTATTTCCGCTACCAACTGATGGACTCTTCTTTACCCAAAGAAAATTGTTGTTACGAATTTGAGAAATCTTTCAAATTCGTCGGAGGATTTTCTAATTTCTAGTGGATTTAACATCTTTTATTGAAAAAAATTATAAATTTTCTTCTATTAGTGACTTTTTTCATACTTTGCAAGTTGAGTTGACTAAAATATCTATATGGACTTTGGAGTAATCATATCAAGGTTCTTCACTTTTCTTTCATTTGTGTCTTCTTTTTGAAGCAATGGAGAGTAAATGACTAGTGATGTTGAGACAAGAAAAAATGTTGTTTGTTGTCCAAATGAATTTACCCAACTGGGCCCTAAAAGCTGTTTCTCCATTTGATTTCATGTGCATCCCATCATTCCGACCGTCATTATACTCTAGCTATCCTAAAAAGCCTCAGACCCCACCATTGCACATCTTAAGCCGCGAGTGTGTGACAACGAACCTAGGCCTTATCTGAATTTGGCCGTGTTCCTAGGCCTTTGACTTAATCTGGCCTGATAAACATGCCGGGCTTGGCCTGCACCTGCACCTGGGCCTGGGTTTATCTTGTTATTTAAAATGTCCTGCATTGACACTTGGCACAAGGAGTACATACATTTTGAAATAGGCTTAACCCAGTATGGCTTTCGGGTTCTTTGAGATGGATCTGGGCCTGATTGTCATGCATGATAATGAGACGGGCTGGGCTTCAAGAAGCATCAACCTGTCTCACCCAACCCGATCTCTGAATATCCGTATCTCCCACTTATATGGGACCTGTGCCCACTTTAAGATTTTCATATCAGAAAGGGTCTCACTTACACACCTCAGCACAAAGAAATGTAACCAGGTGGAACCCTTAGTAGATTGCTCGACCATATGTCATCTGTAGTCTGGGTCATAGTTAATAGTCATAGCGGTCTAGAGAATGGGTCAGTTTTCTAGTAGTCTTGTGGTTCTATAACGGTCTGTATAATGTGTCAGTTATTAATCCAACAAGGACAAATCAAAATCTAAAGAAGGCCCTTATTTTGTGCCACACCATCTATCAATTCCAGATCTTAAAAAGGGTCCACATTGTCGGCAACCCCAAAGATGTTGGCATTTGCCTGGTTCAACACAACAAAGACTTTGGCCCATATTTATTGAGCTTGCCGGGAATCAGGGCCCAATTGATTAACAAATCAGGAGTGGATGGGAATGGGATTCGATTTTGGCATTTCAATTGCTTTCCAATAGAGTCCAATGAAATTGTGAATCCCCACCTACCTCACGTATTTTTTTTTCTTGAATTTGCATCTAATATTGAAGGATTGTGGAACCATTGATGAGGTTGATTTTTTTTTTTTATTTTAATGGTATCCGTTAGAAGGAGGTTACCTTATGGTCATTTTTTTCATATCAATTTTCTGAAGTAACCATGCCCAGATTTTCATTTTTATGGTGGCACGGAAGAGCTATTATGTCATTTTATGTTTCTATGTGAAAAATGCATTAAATCAAGTAAAAGTGTCATAGAGAAAAGGAAAAGGCCCACCCATGGATCAAAAAATCGGCCGATATCGGTTCATATCGGCCCGGTACGATATGACCTTGAGATATTGGTATCAGTATCAGTATCTCGAGACCGTATATCGGCAGTATCTCGGCCCATATCGGTCGAGATAAACTTCATCTCAGTTTTTCCGAGATCTCATAAAAAGGCATAAAACCCTATTTTTTCTATCTTTTTCCCCATCTTCATCTTCTTCTCCTCTCCTCTCATCTCCTTACTCCTTAGAGCAGCAACCATACTCCATCACACATCCCTTTTGCATATTTTCAAATCCCACATCTATTTCTTGAAAAAAATCAACTTAAAGCATTTTATTATGTTGTTGTTATTTTTAATTTTTAGATGAAGCATAGAAATCATTGGACTTGTCACTTGTATTGTATTCTTCATTTAGAAGTTAGATCTACATACTTTCATGCTAGATCTACTCATACACCTGATTTTGAATTTTTTTTTTTTCAATTTTTTTTCCAGATTTTTTAATATTTGAATTATAATATATCATTTTTTTGGGATTTCATCATAAATATGTTCTTTTAATTATTCATGATTATTGTATGGTGTGTAAATGATTAGTCTACATACATTTATGTTAGATCTATATATTTAGGATTTTGAAAATGATTTTATTAAATCTTTATATGAAATACTAAAGAAGACAGCGAACTGCGACACAGACATGACTCATTATTTATTATTGTTTTCTAGCATTTTCTAATATTCTGGATTTTTTTGGATATTTTTGCGAATTTTTTTGGATTAAAAAGAAAAATTCACACTGCGACGACTGCGACGGATCGATATCCGCGACCGATAGCATAACGGTTTTTTTAGCCCGGCCGATACTGCGACCGAGACCGAGATTTGAAACCATGTGCCCACCTCACGTTTGATCTTATGCCCATCAACAGAAATGCGCGTAACATCTGCAATTTGATCAATCTCCTTATAATAGAAGAGTTCTGCCAAGGGAAAGTGCTGTTACGTTGGGAAAATTGGATTAGTGATGATCACAAAGAAAGGAATTTGAATCTCTTTACAAATCTACCACTATTGCAAGGACTGCCACTACAAAGCATACTGTTAAAATAACTTTATTTTTTTTTTTTTTTTGCTGAAACAGAATGTTAAAATCACTTTCATAACTAATATTAGCAATTGTATCAATTAACATCTTACACATTCATTTATCCTAGGCCACCGCCCACCAGTGGAACACAGAAAAACCCATTTTTGGATTGCTTGAGGATGGTGTAGGGTTGGGCTTTTTTTCCCCATCACCTGTTGTGTTGGCACACAACTTATAAGTAAGCCCGGCTCCTCTTCTTTATATATTGCCTTGATCAAAAAATGTTGCAAAGGGGTCTTAGAAGGTTCATGCCCAAAGAAGATAATTGTAACAGGAGGCGCACCTGGCTTGAACCACGAGGGGGCACCAATGGTTAAGGATGGTGATCGGGAAGCAGCAGCTGCCAATTTCAATTCTAGCGGATGCAAGTGGACAGAGGAAATGAAAATGATTGCTTTTTGTAGAACTTTTGGGAGGTGGGCCATTGATCATTTGGTGGGTCCATCCATCCTTACTAGTGAAACTATTGTCAATCTTTCAATATGCTGAAGTTCTTGTTCAAAATTCAGATGAGTTATGAATCAGAGAATTCTTAGAATTCTGATGTGATTAAATTCAGATGAGCCACACTTGTATCCCTCAATTATCTGATTTGGGAGAGCCAGACTAGTCACTCTTCCACCCTCTCTCTATTTCCCAATCAACCCACTTAGTTAACTTAATGGTCGACCCAATCAACCCACATAGTTAACCAGCCTAACTTGTTTAAATGAATTGGATTAGTGTTGACCTGCTTATCTAATCTCATTTAAAAAATTTGGTGATTTAATATTTTGGTACTCATAACAGTGTATTTTATATATGTTAAATGGAATGAGCTGAGTTTATATTGAGCACCTTTTTTTGTTGTGCTTACTGAAATATAGCCTTTAGTATTTGCAGTAGATTAGGTTTGTGCTTAAGATTCTGCAAGTTGAGTCATAAAACTTCAACCCACCAACACCCTTTGTCAATATGACCCATTTTGACCCGACTGACCCATTTCCCATCCCAGCTCTCTCTATTTCCATCTCTCTCCACTTTCTTCTTCTCCATAAATGGCACATTAATAGAAGATCAGGAGGGTAATATGTCACGACCCGGGCCCGAGATCCGATAACCCTGAGCCGTGATCATCATACTTACTCCCGCAAACCCCGAATTAACCGAAGTTAAAACAGGATCCACAAGGGATATCATACTCAATAAACCTGCCAAATACAAAATCTTGCGGAAATATTCATATTTGACAATATCAACTTACAATTTACATGTATACAAAACATAGTTCTTATACATATATCATTTCCAATATACGTTGATCAACACTGCATTTCAAAAACATTATGCAGATGACAATTTAATTACATTCCCAAAATGAATTTATAAACAGTCTTTTTAAACATTTCTCAAAACATCCCAATTTTCATTTCGCATTCGGATACCAATTTCATATGGTATCCCGTCTGTTCCACTCAATCAGTCCTCCTGGAGGACTGGAGGAACCTGAGCGGTCTCCTCCGCTGGCGCTGGGGGCGCTGCTGCACCGGCAGGGGCAATCGGGCCTGTAATGCCATCAATGACACTAATGAACACGATGGTTCAACAATGTATAAATAATTCTTGTAATAGCATATTAACACATTCATATTGCATTAATAACAATTTCAATTCTAAAGAAATCTAGACAATTTCTACAATGACAATAGGAGACACAATGTGAACTAGTAAACATGTACAAAATGGTCACTACCATAGCATTCATGGCATTGTATTTCATTTCATTTCCATCTTCCCTCAAAGGAAGGATTCATTTTATTTACCATCTCCCCTCAAAGAGAGGATTCATCTTCCAATGGAAGGCATCAATCAATATCCGAATATACGATCGGAATTTGGTGGGACTTACTAGTGTCCGGGTCAGGGACAACTAGCTTCACCACGGAGCTCCGGAACACCCCAATATCCATCTGCTGCAGTAGGATTAGTCATTCATTAATTCATTGAACTCATTTAGAGTTCTAATACAATAGCTAGGTAGTGCCAGACTCAATGGTCAATAACCTTTAGTAAGAAATCATCTTATGGATTCAATTCAATTCAATGATTCCTTTAATAACAAAGGAAGGGGATAACAATAATATCAATCTCATTAGACTGATTCACAATGACAAAATGAGAGTATTATTAACTACATATGGTTTTACTCAATCTCGTCTCAATCCTAATCAACCGTTCGGGTGTAACCATTGGTTTCCAAATGCACATGTTATTCTTGATGAACATCACATTTATATATTTAATATGTGCATTATTAGTCCCCGTAATTATCACCCATGGAGCTTAGGCAATTATCGATTAATATGGTGCATTCAAGGAACCCCCCTTAAAATGTCAGTAATTCTCCATAATTTAATTTAACCCATGATTAGTCTTAGAACTAATCGGGAACGCATTTATACTCATTAGAAGTACTCCAATTTCTCGTAAAAATCCTAAACCCAAAATCCTAAACGCATTTATACTTATTAGAAGTACTTAAATTTTCACTAACTGCTATCATTGGGCCAGTATCAGGTTTGCTCGAGCAGCTTAAAACAGAAAGTTGCTCGCTCAAGCGGACCCACTTTTCGCTCGAGCGGATCCTAACAGAACTATATTCGCTCAAGTGCACTTAATGTTCGCTCGAGTGAACTCGTCAGAACTTCAGTCTGTCCATACAGAACCTCGTTCGCTCGAGCGGACATACTGTTCGCTCGAGCGAACCCTTCAGAATTCCATCCGAAATTCTGATACTCTTTTCCTTCTTCTACTTTCTTTCTCCATTAACTTTCACAACCTGCATAAGAGATTTGGAACCTCCTGTTCCCTCCTCATACATCATTCATTCATCATTCAATCACAATAACACTTTTAATCACTCATTAATCATTTCATTAAGCATCCATAAATAATCCAAAACTCAATGTAAAATGTATAAAGTCCATGGAAATACTATGAACAACTACCATAATTAATATTAATCACAAGAGATGTTTATACTTGCCTTTCTTGGAGCTATTTAACAAAAAGCCCTCTTTGTCTTAGATTGGTTTAACACAAATGTCTTCCTTTTAAACCCTAATCCTTAAAAACATCCAAATACACAACCATAAGCTATCTATGCTAGTAATCATGCCTAACCATTCATTATAACTTGGAAATTCTAAAGGAAGACTCATTACTTACTTGTAGCTTAAAGGAAATGGGTTCTTGAAATCTCTCTCAAGCTCCTCACTTCAACAATGGAGGATGGCTTGGGGAAGATGATGAAGATGAAGATAACTCCTCCAAGTCCCTTGAATCTCTCCTACTTTCACTATCAATGAAGAGGAATGGAAGAGAAAGAGAGAAGTTGCCTAGGGTTTTCTTGAGCTTCAAGAGGTGGAAATGAAAGAGGGATCCATTTCACTCTAATATAAGAGCTTTCACACTAAAACCCCCTCTCAATAAGTTTATTTACATTTAGAGTCAAATGACTCCTCACTAGGTCCATTTGAGGTCAAATGGAATCGTGTCTATTATGAAAGTTAATATACTCTTCGAGATACACACGTTGGTATCAAGAATTTTCGTATTTGACGAAATACGTGAAAATCCGTATTTACGAAAAAGTCCTTAGCCTATCTTGTTTGAGTCTAAACTCATCTTAATCAATTCAATTCCATTCAGATCCATTCCATTAAGCTTAGTGTATCATTTGAGACTAATTTGTCTCTCTTTGGTCATTAACCTTGATTAACCAAATTATCCATGCTTAATTAGCATTAATCTCATTTAATTAGTCTTAATTATGATTTGTTTGGGTCGGGGTGTAACATAATATTTGCGTGTAAACCTTAACGAGCAAATGGATTTTATAGCTAGGTAGATCCACTGATGGATGATCCTCCACAAACTGATAGATGACCTTCTACATATAAAATGTATATTACGGGATCTTTTTTTTACCATTGCCCATTTAAATATGACTCGCACGATGGAGTATCAAATTGGCTGATATTTTTGGACATCCGCCTAAAAGATCATGTGATATGATGTATGTGTTTGGCCATCTAAAAGTAAGCCTGCCAATATAAATTCAAGTTATCTGAAAATCATCACCATAGACATGGTTACATGGTTGGATCATTTTGATCTTCCTTCAAGTGGGACATGTTCTTTTTTTTCTTTTTTCTTTTTAAAGTATGTGATATTGTATATGGAAGGCTGTCCATTAGTGGGCCCGCCTTCAAAATTCCAATGGTTTACATGTAAATCATTATTGTAAAAGTGGTTGCATGGCTTGTCTGAACTTATTTTGTGTAGTGCATGAGGCAGTCTTTATTGTACAATCATTAATGTACCGTGGTTAAAGAAGTTTAGATTGTCCGAGTCATAGAAGAATCCTGAGCTAAAGGAGTGACGTTGCACAATGGGGTTCTGAGTAGAAGGAGCGAAATTTCACAATGTGGTCCATCTAATGAAAATTCGAGCACTCAATTTAAACTATGTGTAGTGTATGGGGTAGTCTTTATAGAAATAGGTCCCATCGTAAGACTAACCATATTCATTTTACAAATGGTTAAACCGACTATGGGTCTGACGGCTATTGGGGTAAAACAAAGAAGGCAAAAATCTTGAGAACAACTTTACATCTGAAAGCTCTTCAGACTCTAAACCATTAGAAGAAACCCATTCTCTTGATGCGGAAACAAATTGAACAAACACACGCCCTTGGTTTGCAGGCAACATATTTGGGCATCTTGAATACCTGGGATTTCTTTGAGGTGTTAAACTTGAAATCCTCTTTACTAGCTCCTGTTTGGCTGCACCTTGAGTTTAAGTTAATCCACACTAACAAACCATCAAATGTTGGGCATTCTGCTCGGCAATTGTCCAAAGTCCAAACTTATCCAATGATCAAGATTGAGGCAGTAGGTGTGCTCCACCATGCTCAGAACTCGATCATTATTATACAAATAAATCAAGCTAGGCTCAGACTCTGTGGGCTCAACCATCTAACGCCATTGTAGGCTCAAACATGTAGATATTCTATGAATTAAAAAAAATTAATAGGAATCACGCATGATAGACTAAAACATCTAATTCAAATATGAATCACACCATCATTAGTGCAGGATCAAACAAACATGCCTAAAATGCAAATCACACAAATATTAATACTAAACATATAATGTCAATTGAAATCACACCATCACCATTGTAGGTCCAAATAAACATGCCTAAAAAATACACCTTTCAAGATACAATACAAATCACACAAATATTAATGAATCACCCCATTGCAGTATCAAACATCTAATGCCAATATCACACAAATGTTAATAGGAGTCACCCCATTGCAGTCTCAAACATCTAATGCTAATATCACACACATATTATTATGGGTCACCCCATTGCAGTCTCATGCATCTGATGCCAATGTCACACACATATTAATATGAATCACACCATTGTAGTCTCAAACATCTGATGCCAATACAAATCACACCATCACCATTGTAGCATCAATCACCAACACACTTTGAACCCAAATTGAGTCATCGATGATGTACTTCCAATCCCTGCATTAACAGAAAATAGCTACTATATAAGACCAAGATTAACCATGAAATTCCATTTGCAACATCAAACACATTCCGACCATAAAATTTCTAAATGTCTAATAAGTAATTTCTCTCCTCCATAAAAAACACACACACAAAATCTTGCATATAAAACATAATGCCTACTCTCGAGTTTACATCCAATATACAAAATTAAAACAAGATTTTCTAAATTATCTACTGATCAAACGTCCAATGTCGTAGAACAGAAACAAGTTCAAATGGAGAACAAATAATAAAGTAAAATTGGAGAAATAAACTCTCAATCAGTGACTAACCCAATGGTTAAGAATAAAACCAAAGAAGCTACAATTCCCTAAACCCAAAATATACCCCAAAACTGAGGAATAGACAGCTGAATTCAATGAAGGACTGCAACACCTCACATTAATATCCGATTCCTCGAATCTACAACTCTCAGTCCCAAACTGAAATACAAATACGAATTTAGAAAATTTACAAAATCTCCCAAAATTTTTGAAAATTGGTTTTGCAGCTCCCAGTGCCAAACTGAAAACGAAATGCATGTTTAAAAATAAATGAAAATCCCACTCCCAAACCGGAGAAAATAAATGAAACTCGGAAATTTACGACCAATATGATCTTTGTAACATTCGAAGAATAAAAAATATTCAACATCCTTGGTTGAACTACCGGTGCAACCAACCTAAGAACTCTTAGGGCACGTTTGGTAACCATCCTCAGAGAGGATTCCTCACATGTTTTATGTGTTCCCGTGGAAAATCCACGTTTGTTAAAGCAAGGAAATTCGCATCACTGATTCCCTCCATCCACGTTCCTGTGCGTACACTAGGTCAAATAACAAACAACGCCACCCCCCCCCCCCCGCAGTCATCAACGATATGGTGGAATGGCAGTGCTACAGTGCATATGGCAGTAGTATAGAGGTAATCGTTTTTTTTTTTTTTTAAAATTTTGATTTTTCTAGGCCCCACAAGTTAGATCTGAACCGATAATCTTGTTTAAAAGGCCCAAAACGGCTAGGGAGTCAAATATCAACCGTTGATTATTCAAGGATTTTGAGATATTTATATATATATAAATAAAGTCCACACTGTTGGATGGTGATTTCTTGAATTCAGTGGGGCCCATTTGTGAAATCCAAACCGTCCAATCTCTTTAGAATGCCTAAAATGGATATGGGTCTAAATTTGGTAGCCTGATTCATCATGGATCATGATAAATTAGCCAAAAACTACCGACCTTTGATTTTACACAAAAAAAAAAACTGGATGACCAAAAATGACTTTGAGTAAAAAGGTGAGATCTTGATTCTTCACAGATCTTGAGTTATTTCCAAAAATTTTACAACTGTTAGATCATATTTTCTATTAATGGTGGGAATCATCTGTCAATGCCAAACCTAGAACTCTCTTTACATATCCATTGGAACAAAGGAGCATCTGGAGTATAGAATCTCCTACCTATTACGAATATTTACCAAACGTGACCTTATCTAGAAGTCTAAATCCAAATGGGAGATGAATCAACACTATTGGTAGCGGGGAGATGATAGAGAGAGAGAGAGAGAGAGAGAGAGAGAGAGAGAGAGATTTTTTCCGTAAAACCCTATCAAACAACTTCATCATTAGTAGAAAAAGTGATAAATCAACATTTTCTAATCATCATCATCATCATTAAAGGCTTCTCTCAACTATGTTGAGGTCGGCTGCATGAATTTTATTTCTCAATTCCGATATATCTCGAATCAAATCCTCAAATAAGTTGTACTTCTTTAGATCTATTTTTGCTATCTCTTTCCACGTTCTCCTTGGCCTACTCCTTCCATCCACCAGTATAGCCAAATCTTTTCTTACCTGCGCCATTGTGGGCATGCGTTAGACATGTCCAAACTATCTCAAATGAGTTTTTTTTTTTTTTTTTCTAATTTTCTCCCCTATTGATGTTACCCCTAAATGCTCTCGAACGTGCTCATTTCTAATTTTATCCTTCCTAGTTTTAGCACACATCTACCTCAACATTTCTATCTTTGCTATATCCATTTTGTACATATGTTGTTTCTTAATTGACCAACATTCGGCTCCATAAGTCATAACTAGTGTAATCGTTATCCTGTAAAATTCTCCCTTCAATCTTGTTGCCATTTTTCCCTTCAATCTTGATGGCTTTTTACTACTCTTACCAAAAGTAAAAATTAAAATAAAAAAAAAAATCTACTACATAGAAATCTCAACTGGAAAGTCAAGAACATTGCCTTACTCTCCTCTTGAACTCTTGAATCCCCAACCCAAAGTTTGCAATTAAAGCAACAACCATGCTAAATGTCGGCGTGACATGGATCCGGCCATGCTAAATCTCGGCCGGAATAATTAAATAAGTAAAAATATGCCAAAATGGTTAAAAGATAATTCTAAAGTCAATGAATATATTATTACTATTCTTACATTTTAGTTATGAAAAATCATTCAAAAATATAAAAAGTGATGTAAAATTACATAAGCTGCAAATAAAAGTTGAATTTATAAATTTTTAATTAATCCAGTTTTCCACGTAATCTTAAGTGGAAAAGAGATGAAAGAATCGTGTGAGGTTAGATTAGTTTCTATCTTATCTCTTAATTATGCATTATAATGAAGCAAGGTTGATTAATTCCAAGTACCAAATACTTTGAAAGCCTTATGAACATATTAAGCATTTTTCTGTTGTTAATTATGATTTTTAAAATCTTCATCTCACATTTACCATTGATGTGACATTTACTTCACCTCTACTTTTAACACATGTATAAATAAACATGCCCTGAGATTGAGAGAGTAGCTTTTTGGAGCTCGTCTGAGGCCACGCCACTCATGGAGAGCTGGGGCATAAAAAGATATCAATGGGACCTAATTGCATACAAAATCCTTTTAATATATGTTTAAAGTCATGCCATCCTAACCCGTGATTCATAGCCCTCAAGTTTAAATGTTTTTTTTTTAAAGATAATTTTTTTTTTACTTCAATCAAGGGGTGAGTAATTGTGGGATGTGTCCAATCTGGGTTGGTGCAGGGTTTGTGTGTGTGTGTGTGTTTTGGTTGGGAGGGTGGGGGGAATTGATCATAAAGAGCTTCCACGTGCCTAAAAGGGAGGGCCCATATTATGACTCTCATGAGATGCATCCGTAGGAGAGCCCAACGCGCACACACCCTGAATTTCAACGGATCCCATAAGTTTGCACCAATCCAAAATAAGTGAACCGTTGGATTACCTGAATTTCCTTTAATATAAACCACTAAATTAATATGCCATGAACCAAGGGTTCATCATCAAAGCCTTGTCCCGACTATATTGGAGTCGGCTACACAAATTTTGTTTTTCCATTTCGATATATCGTGAGCCAAACCCTCAGATAAGCAATGAGTCAAGGGTTAAGACAATCTAATAGGCATGAGATTTTATAGAGAGGTAGGGCTCATCAAGACCTTTCAATCCCGCTTCTCATCCCTAGGTGGGACTTATAAGGCCCACACCATCAAGGTGCACAAGGGATGAGCCTTGTATGTATAGAGGGGCTGTTGCACATGGGGACCCGCTATGCACCTTGCTGTGGGTCCCACTTGGGGCACCACCGTGGATGGGACTGGAAGGATCCAAAGATATGGATGAGCCATAACTCCCTGCAAGTTTGGGGCCCACCTCAACATCCTCACTCCTTGATCAACCACAAGGTTTCACTTTTTTGAAAAATGGACCGTCTATCTAACGGTAATGTAGTCCATATAGACGGTCCATTGGAATAGGTGTAAAAAATTGGATCGGTGTAATTCAAGAAGGTCCTATGATATGATGATGCAATATCAAATTGGCTAAGATTTATGGACAACAGTACAAAAGATCAAGTGATATGATGTGTGTCTGGCCATCCATCAGTGACCCTGCATACAGAAATTTGTCACGAGTTACGTGAAAATCATCACCATAGACGTCGTTACATGGCTGGATCATTTTGATTTTCCGTCACGTGGGTCATATTTAAAAAAAAAAAAAATGTATATGATATCATAGATGGAAAGCTTTCCATTGGTGGTTTATATGTAAATCATCGGTGTACAAGTGGTCGCATGGCCTCCCTGAACTTTTATTAATGTACCATGTTTAAAGAAGTCTGGATCTCCGAGTCGTAGAGGAATCCTGGGCTGAATGAGCGAAATTCCAACAATAAGGACAGAGGTTGAAAAAAAAAAAAGAGGATGAAGAGCTTTTGGTCATCTCTGATAGATAGGATCCTTATAAAGGCTCCCATTCACGGGATAATTCGGTGAGGTAAGTGGAACTCGATAGTGATATCCGCTAATTGAAATTCTGAATCACTCAAAATAAACGTACGCAGTCTCTTCAAAGGGACATGATAAAGTATCGGTGAGGTAAGTGGAACTCTACTGTGATACCTGCTAATTGAAATTCGGAATCACTCAAAATGAACGTATGTTGTCTCTTGCAAGGGACATGATAAAGTATTGTTCTAATATGAATTATTAGAATACAATTGGCAGTTGTAGGATCCGGGTCCCACTATAAGTTTGGGCATACAATTGATAGTTTAGTATTGGCAGTTAACTCTGCCAATTTTTGCTAGTTTAAACACCCGGTCCCAAGCTTGGGTAAGAGCGAGGAGGGTTGTTTTAAGTAGGTGACAGCTGGTGTAAAACTTATTACAAGTAAAATATGAATTATGAGAAAATGAAATTTAATATTTGGCTCAAGAAAGACTAGAATGGAAAAATAAAATTCATTTAGCCAACCCCAAATGAGTTGCTATAAGTCTCCAATGATTATGATGATAATGACAGGATTGACCCTTAATCATGGATAACATCAACAAATGTGGTCATAATCATTGATGTCAGAATCCTACAATGCATATGTTAAATTCTAAGAACAATGATTCTTATCTTATGATTCAAACGACTTGGTTGAGCTAGAATGGCTACAACATATTAGTTAATATTAATAACAATTTACCTTTTTCTTTCTTTTATCCTTTTTACTTTTTGAAGATTATTTAATAGTTAATAAAATCTTTTAATGATTTTTGCAGCATGTAAGATGTTTTAAAAATGAATAAAGAATATGCATTTGATTAAAGCATTCAATTGTAAATATGAGATTTGCCTATATCTTTTTTAAAATTTTATTTTTATTGTTTCTTTTTTAACACTTTCTTATCTTGAAGCGATATCATACTGTGTTAAATTGATGGCTTGGGCTTTATTTTTACTTTTATATTTCGATTAAAAGATAATAAAATAAATATGTACCGATATCTTAGACTTATTTTATATATGAAAAATCATTCAAAAATATAGAAAGTGATGTAAGATTACATAAGCTGCAAATAAAAGTAGAATTTATAAATATTTAAGTACTCCAGTTTTCCACATAATCTTAAGTGGAAAAGAGACGAAAGAATCGTGTGAGGTTAGATTAGTTTCTTTCTTATCTCTTAATTATGCAATATAATGAAGCACGGTTGATTAATTCCAAGTTCCAAATACTTTTAAAGCCTTATATTCGTTTGTTTTGGATTTTTTTAATAATAATAATAATATTTTCTACTAGGTATCTCTTAAGTATGATGTTACTAATGTTTATCAAACATATTTAGCATTATTCTGTTGTTAATTATGATTTTTTAAATCTCCATCTCACCTTTACCACTGTTGTGACATTTACTTCACCTCTACTTTTAACACATGCATAAATAAAAATGCCCTGAGATGAGAGAGTAGCCTTTTGGGGCCCATCTGGGGCCATGCTAATCATGGAGAGCTAGGGCATAGAAAGATATCAATGGGACCTAATTGTATACAAAATCCTTTTAATATATGTTAAAAGTCATGCCATCCTAATCCCTTGATTCATAGCCCTCGAATTTAAATGTTTTTTACAAAAAATAATTTTTTTGAACTTCAATCAAGGGGTGAGTAATCGTGGGCTGTGTCAAATCTGGGTTGGTGCATTTTTGTGTGTGTGTGTGTGTGTGTGTGTGTGTGTGTGTGTGTGTGGTTGAAAAAATCGGCTGATACCGATTCATATCGGCAGATATGAACCGGTATCAGCCCATACCGAACCGATATGGCCCCGAGATATCGATATCGATATCTCAGGGCCAAATATTGCCAATATTTCAGCCCATATTGGCCGAGTTTTAGCCATCTCGGTTTTTCCGATATCTCGGCCGATATTTTCAAAATATTCTCGACCAAAATTTTCAAAATATCGGCCGAGATCATATAAAAAGTTCCGAGACCCTATGTTTTCTAACTTTTTCCCCCATCTTCATCTTCTTATCCTCTCCTCTCATCTTCTTACTCCTTAGAGAAGTAGCCATACACCATCACACATCCCTCTTGCATATTTTTAAATCCCACATCTATTTCTTGAAGAAAATATTATTCAAGGTAAGAGAAAATCAACTTAAAGCATTTTATTATATGTTTTTTATTTTTTATTTTTAGATGAAGCATAGAAATCATTGGGTTTGTCACTTGTTTTGTTTTCTTCACTTAGAAGTTAGATCTACATACTTTCATGCTAGATCTACTCATACACATGATTTTGAATTCTTTTTTCAATTCTTTTATTTTCAGATTTTTTAATATTTGAATTATAATATATCTTTTTTGTAGAATTTCATCATAAATATCGAGCATGGGCGACACTCCACTTGGAATTATGCTGTCAATCTGTCATACACTCATACTCATCAATCTCTCTTTAGTCTGTACTCTCTAGTCCCCTCCAATTTCAGGTAAACCATAAACCTTTTGATGCCCAAGTGCTTTATGCCTTTATGATTTATCTATCTTACTATCATGTTTCAGATTTTAATATGTTATCTTCATGATCTTGAATTTCACAACTTATTTGATGATTGTGTTAGTATTAAATGATGATTGATATGTTATCTTTATTTTCTTATATTTTATACTAATAAATTGATCATGAGCATCAATAATTATTGCATTATATGAAATACTGGAGAAGACAGTAAACTGCGACACTGACATGACTCATAACTTAAGGTAACCAAGATTTTGATTTATTGTTATTATTAGTGAAAAAAAATATTGTTTTTCAACATTTTCTAATATTCTGGATTTTTTGGATAATTTTGTGAATTTTTTTGGATTAAAAAAAATTCACATTGCGACGGACTGATAACCGCGACCGATACTGATATCATATTGGTTTTTTGGCCCGACTGATACCGCGACCGAAATTGACATTTTAAACCATGTGTGTGTGTGTGTTTTGGTTGGGTGGGTGGGTGGGGGAGGGGGGGGGGGAATTGTGATAACATACCTGGTCCCACTTATCCACAGAGATAAGACTTGTTCATCTACAGAGATAAAGATCACTCTTATCTCATTTGCTAAACACAATTTAATCATATCAGTTTGGCTAAGCATAATTCATATTTGCATTTTGAATTCAAAGAGATAAACTTATCCTCTTGTACTATTTATACTGAATCAAAATATCAAAGGGTGTGTGAAATACAAACACCTTTATAAATTGATCATAAAGAGCTTCCACGTGCCTAAAAGGGGGGACCCATATTATGACTCTCATGAGATGCATCCGCAGAAGAGCCCAACGCACAACCCCAACCACCCACCCACCCACCCACCCCCACCACGAATTTCAACAGATCCCATAAGTTTGCACCAATCCAAAATGAGTGGATGTACTGTTGGATCACCTGAATTTCTTTTAATATAAACCACTAAACTAGTATGTTGTGAATCAAGGGTTCATCATCAAAGTCTTGTCCTGACTATGTTGGGATCGGCTACACAAATTATGTTTCTTCATTCCGATCTATTGTGAGTCTGACCCTGAGATAAGCCATGAGTCAAGGGTTAAGGCGATCTAATTGGCATGAGATTTTGTAGAGAAAGGGCTCATCAAGACCTTTTGATCCCGCTTCACATCCCTAGGTGGGACTTATAAGGCCCACGCCATCCAGGTGTGCAAGGGATGAGTCTTGTATATGTATAGAAGGGGGAGTTGCACGTGGGGACCCGCTATGCGATGGGACTTGGAGGATGATGGAATATCAAATTGGCTAAGATTTATGGACAACAGTATAAAAGTTCATGTGATATGATGTGTGTCTGGCCATCCATCAGTGACCATGCATACAGAAATTTGTCACGAGTAAAGTGAAAATCATCACCATAGACGTGGTTACATGGCTGGATCTTCCGTCATGTTGGGTCATATTTTTTGAAAAAATGTATGTGATATCATATGTGGAAACCTTTCCATTAGTGGTTTACATGTCAATCATCGGTGTACAAGTGGTCGCATGGCCTCCCTGAACTTATATTCGTGTACCATGTTTAAAGAAGTCTGGGCTGAATGAATGAAATCCCACAATAAGGACAGAGGTTGAAAAAAATAAGGAGACAAGTTGAAGAACTCTTGCTCCTCTCTGATAGGTAGGATCCTTATAAAGGCTCCCATTCACGGGATAATTCGGTGAGGTAAGTGGAATTCTACGGTGATAACCGCTAATTGAAATTTTAAATCACTCAAAATGAACTTAGGTAGTCTCTTGCAAGGGACATGACAAAGTATTGTTCTAATACGAATTGTGAGAATACAATTGGCAGTTGTAGGATCCGGGTCCCACTGTAAGTTTGGGCATACAATTGATAGTTTAGTATTGGCAGTTAACTCTGCCGATTTTTGCTGGTTTAAACAACCAGTCCCAAGTATGGGTGAAAGTGAGGAGGGTTGTTTTAAGTAGGTGACAGCTGGTGTAACATTTATTACAAGTAAAATATGAATTTTGAGAAAATGATATTTACCTTTTGGCCTAAGAAAGACTAGAATGGAGAAATAAAATTCATTTAGCCGACTCCAAATAAGTCGGCACAAGGCTCCAATGATTATCAAGATGATAATGACACTATTGACCCTTAATCATTGATAGCATCACCAAACGTGGTCATAATAATTGTTGTCAGAATCCTACAATGTATATGTCGAATCCTAAGAAAAATAATTTGAATCTTATGATTCAAACAACTCGGTTGAGCTAGAATAGCTACAACCTATAAGTTAATATTAATAACAATTTACTATTTTTCTTGCTTTTAGCATTTTTACTTTTTGAAGATTATCTAATAGTTAACAAAATCTTTTAATAATCTTTGCAGCTTGTAAAACATTTTAAAATTGAATAAAGAATATGCATTTGATTAAAGCGTTCGATTGTAAATATAGGATTTGACTATATCTTTTTAAATTTTTATTTTTATTCTTTCTTCTTGAACACTTTCTTATCTTGAAGAGATATCATACGGTATATGATTGATGGCTTGGGCATTATTTTTACTTTTATATTCCAATTTAAAAAAAATAAAAATAAATATATACCGATATCTTAGACTTATTTAACTAGTTCCACATATCACCTATTATTTATTCGTCTAAGTTATGATATAGGTTCTAGATATGTATGATAGACTTATTTTTCATTTTATTTATACTACTATGTATGAAAATATGGATGGATTATGTATAACTACTTTTTTATTTTTGTTTTTTAATTATTAATTATTTTTTTATTAGAAAGAAAAAAAATCCTAAGAATCACAATTTGATTTATGAGTATGAACGATTAGTGATAAGATTCTAATTTTCTAAACATTTGTCATAAATATAAATTCTAGCACAAAAAGAAGAATCATGCCTTGCTACAGTGTCAATTATAGGATAACCATTGAAAATAATAACAAGATGGGATGAAGCACACCTGACACATGAAGCTCAGTCCATACCTTCATATGCAGCAAGCGAAGTTCAGAGAGCTCGTCCATGATTGTGTTCAAATGTTGAACTACACCTTTTTGAAGGGAGGAAAAAGATTGAAAATTAGAAATCCTACATCCATGCCTACAAAACCATAAACAATGCATAACCTATAAATGCTAGAACTTCAAAATAAATGACAAATTTCACTCAAATAAGATTTAGGGAGATCGTCAGATTAATCACATGCTAAAGACAATCGAGAGGAATTTTCGTTGCAGAAGCGTTGCACAATACGGATCTACTAGCAGTAGAATTCTTTATACTAGAGAACGAATATTACATATCAAGAATTTAAAAGTATTTTAAATTGGCCCAGCTGAATAAAATGAAAAATGAGGTAAATTGAGCATTCCTATGTTCCAAATCAAAGGTTGCCATGTGGACTTTTAAAATAAAATCTCCTCCCTTTTCTGCTTAGTTGTCTATTGCATGGCTTTTAATTGGATAGATAACGATGCATGATTGATCATATTTTTGATAGATGAATAATCCAGATAGACTCATTTAAACTTGTGGGGAAGTGTGCCTCACCAATTACAAGAGATAGAGGCCCCAAATGACTTGAGATTGTGGCCAAAGTAAACCCAAAACGACTGCGAGCTTATTGGCTTATGGAAGAGAACCGTGGGATTTTTAGCATTTTTTGGCTTTCGGGCGGGGCTTGGTTAAGCCCTAGCCCAACTCTCAAAGTTACGGGCTTTTCAAGATTGGGCTCCACCCTCCCTTAGGCCTTTAGGACTAAAAGAAAAGCCTTCATTTTTTCATCTTTGGCGGGCCGAGCCCATCTATCTACTCAAAGGGCCGGATTGACAACTCTAACCAATCACTTACTCCTTATTTGTATTATGACATGATGGACCAATCCGGGGAGGAACGGTTCCAGTCGGTTTAAGCACTGTGGAACTACAGTGATTCGTTCGAAATTGAAGAGCTGGGATCAAATTCGAGGCCCTGGATGGCTACTTCAGAACCCAACCACATAAACGCTTAGTAATTCAGTGTTCAATTTGGCCATGAGTTTATTTTGGACTTGAAGCGATTCACGTTTATAGTTTTGACATGATATGATGAATTTGTTAGATTTGGGATGACAATTTTAACACAACTAACAAGTAGGTTAGATCCTTGCTGGCATATACATGTCATCCACAAATGTTAGTGCTCATCGCTCAAAGTCCATTCAGTTACTAGGCCTAAAATTCAGGCCCAGACCTCCATCATAGTTAAACTGGGATCCAGCCGATTAGTAAAACATATATATGCCCCTTCTTATTAAATATGTTGGTTTGGGCCAGGCCATTAAGTATATAAAAGGTCCAGATTTCAGGCCCTAGCGCATATCACAGGCCTAATACACAGCCCAATTCAGGCTGGGCTTGATTCAAGAAAAAAAAAATGGAAGCAAAAAACGAATCTATGACATTTGAACTTTGAAGCTCAGTCTATTAAAATAAAAGAGAGAGAATCGGTGATCCCTTTTTTTCACCTTCTTTTTGTCTTTTGTTTTTGTAAATACTCTTAAAAATTTCAAAAATAAATAAATAAATAAATATAACACTAAGTTACTTACCTCCTTTTCCTTTTCCTCTTTCTCTTTTGCTGTCCATGAAATTTCATCTCCAATTGGTGCTTGTATTTCTATTTCTTCGCGGAAGTCATTTGTGGAGTTATAATGAGCAATAAAAGGGATGTGCAAAAGATTTACACGTTCATCTCCGGCCTTAATCCTCTGTACAAGTTCTTCTGACATGTCGATTAGGTGGAGCTCTTGAAGACCAGTAAGATACTGCATGCCCTCAAGTATTCTCTTCAACTCAGGGCACTCTTTCAAATATAACTTTTTAATGCGAGTCATCGATCCATTTTCTATTTTTATCAGATTCAATTTAGGGATTTCAGAAATAAACAATGCCTTGAGTTTCAAGAAGCATCCATGACGGAAGCACAATTCCTCTCTAGCATATGCCATTATAAGACGAAGGTACATGAGATTGGGCAATGCTTCAAGTGAAGACAGTGGATCTTCATTCAAATGAGACTTTATTAAATCCAACGTAGCGAGGTTCTGAAGGGAACCGATCCATGGAGGTAGCCTCTCCACACGCCCTTCTAAATCAAGAGAACTGAGATGGGCCGGTGGAGAAGATATTGCATCCAAGTCTAGAATTTCTTCCTTGCTAATGACTTGTACAGTCAGATGGAGAAGTACTTTCATCTTCTGTAGGGAGGCAGAGAGTTCTTTTCCATGATTTCTTTTCACATTCTCAATTCCCAAATTTCTTAGATGAGTCAAGTCTCCCACTTTCTTAACTGTATCATCGTTTATACCAATGAAATTTAAACTCTGTAAGCAATTCAAATTGAATATTCCATCCGGAGCTTGTACGCTTGATGACATAAACATATGCCTCAATTTCTTCAACTTTCCTACTCCTTTTGGCAGGATCTTTATTTTAGTTTTCTGAATGTTCAATGTTTGTAGATTCTGAAGCTTTCCTATAGATTTTGGAAGCTCCTCAACATTTGTACCCCTCAAGCTTAAATAGCGTAAATTGAATAACTCTACTAATTCATCTGGCACGCTCTCAATGGAAGAACCCATTAGATAACACCCTCAATAGTTTATATCTCAATGAGATGCTACACAAGGACATAGATGGGATTTGTATTTGGAACAACATCAATGACCGATGATGACAAGTGCTGGATTGAATGTTCACAATGCTATTTTGCATTGACAAATAACGGGCTTTGTTGGTCAAAATCTCTTCTTTTCTATCATGCGTACTACAAATGCTTTGTTCATGGCCAATTGATATAGCCAACTCTCGGAGAACATCATGCATTCGGACCGTTCCATAAGGTGAAAAATCATCTTGTATAATTTGCAGCATGCTTCTACATGTAAGTTCCTTGATATAGTCTGCCGCCACCTCCTCTAATGTCTGTCCTTCCCTCTCTTCTATAAAACCTTCGGCAACCCATAAATTAATTAGCCTTACTTCCTTAATTTGGTAATCTTCAGGGAAGAGGCCAAAATATATGAAACAGTATTTGAGGTTGTACGACAAATCATCAAAGCTAAGCAAGAGTATGTTCTTCATCCCACCCATTTTTTTATTGTTACTTAGCTGCCAACTAAGACTGTTTTCTACCTTCCTCCATTCTAAGCTTGACTTCTCTTTCGTTAACATGAGGCCCCCAATAGTAACAATTGCTAGTGGTAAGCCCTCACATTTTTGTACTATGCTTTTTGCATATGGCTGCAGCTTTAGAGGACAACTTTTGCTCAAAAATGCTCTGCTGCAGAAGAGGAGCCAAGCATCGTCTTTTCCTAGAGGCTCGAGGTAGAGAATATTTTCAGCTTCAAAAGACAGTGCGACATCGCGTATTCGTGTTGTGAGCATTATCCTACTTCCACATCGATTGTTTGGAAATGCAACTCGTATATGGCTCCAATCGATGGTTTCCCATACATCATCTAAAACAATCACATACCTTTTATTCTGCAAATAATTGATGACTGTCTGCACAAGATCGCTGCCTTTCATTTTGTTGACATTGTCAGGAACTGCCTCCTTGTTAGACTTGTACAGCTCCATTATCATGTTTCGCATGACCTCATCCACTTTGTAAGATTGGGAGACGGTGATCCACGCATGACATTCGAAGTGTTTTTTCACTTGTGGGCTGTCATAAATTTTTGTAACGAGAGTGGTCTTGCCAAGACCGCCCATTCCAACCACGGCGACCACCACACGTTTTGGCCTTTCATCTGTCAACTTTCCAATTAGGAAATCTTTGTTTTCATCAATCCCCACAATTTCTTCGTCTGAGATGAAGTGTAAATATTCTCCAGAACGTTGCCAGTTTTCAACATCATCCTTCATCTTGGATGTCTGTCCTTCATGGAAGCCATATCGCTGCCTTCTCTCTGAGATCTCCTGAATCGCAGATTTAATTTCTTGCAGCTCAGTGGCAATTTGGTGTTTATACCAGTAACGCTTTGGGAGGAGAAAGGTGTTGTAGATAGCTCTTCGTATTAGTCCTTCTCCAGTGTGTTGCTTTGCAATCTGCCACATGTACATGTCAATGATATCCTCGACCTTGTAGGTGGCTTCTCTTACTTGCTCCACCCACGCTCTCACTCCATCATCATCATTACTCCTTTTTCTTCTGTCTGCATCCTTCGAGAAGGAGCGCATGCTTTGCAGCTCCAGTTGGATGTCATTAATATTCCTGCCCAATCCTTGAAGATGAGACGCTTCTTGCTGCAGAAGAGAAGCCAGGGTTTTAAGCAGGAAACTGTTGTGATAGTGTGTGCGGAAGCGTATGATCAACAAGCAATAAAATCAAGCCACACAAAGAAACAAAGATTTACGTGGTTCGGTGATTTCACACCTACGTCCACGGACAAAGCTCGTCTTCTTCTTCACTAATCAGTAGTTTTTCCCTTTTCTTAGGGTTACAAACAAAAGAGATAATAAATAGTTTTAACATAGACTAAATTACCCCTCAACCCTAATACAATTTAATTGGGCCTATAAAACGAATGGGATTGTGAGGCATTTTACAGTTAATGGGACACCGCAACAGAATGGGGTGGCAGAACGCATGAACCGCACTATATTGGAGAAAGTTCGGTGTATGTTGTCTAATTCCGGATTAGGCAAAGCGTTTTGGGGTGAGGCAGTTGCTTATGCATGTCATCTCATTAACAGGTTACCTTCTACTGCGATTGATGGAAAGGAAAAACTACTGATTAGTGAAGAAGAAGACGAGCTTTGTCTGTGGACGTAGGTGTGAAATCACCGAACCACGTAAATCTTTGTTCCTTTGTGTGGCTTGATTTTATTGCTTGTTGATCGTACGCTTCCGCACACACTATCACAACAAATTGGTATCAGAGCATTGTTGTGGTACGCGATCAACGGTGCAGATCAGATAGGATCTCGGAGAAGGGCTTGACTTCACACCGAGGTCGACGAAGTCGATTTCTGTTTTTTAACAGGGAACAACAGCCACGTAGTTTCGGAATTGCAGTAGGTCGGATCTTGCAGATTAGATAAATTGGAGAGAAGACAAGGCTTATCAGTTTTTTTTCTTTTTTGATATATAACTTGATCACAGTCACGCCTTTTATTGATCAAAGGAGATCGATCGGTCGCCGTTTTTTTTGTGATTTGAAGCCGCTGCCGACCATCGCCATCATTGCCGGAGTCGCCATCTGTCCCATCCCGCTGCTGCTGCACCATTGCCGGAGTCGAGAAATCGCTGCTGCTAGTCGCCGGCTGAGAGTTGTGTCTAATGTTCTGTTACAGAACTTAGTTGAAGAAGACGACCTGTTAAGGTCGGTTTAGTTCCAGGTTCAGTTTGACCTGACCCACTTCGAAGAAGTCCAGTTCAGCAGAAAGCAGCCAGCAGTAGTTGCTGATGTCATCTTGGCGTCATCTGTACGGTCAAGACAGATTTGACCAATTGGACGGCCAGAATTGTTTCGTGTTTTCCGGAGCCATCCGGACTCAGAATTGAGGTCCGTTTTTTTTGTTGGACTCGTATTGACGAGGTCTACGATCTGAACGAAGTGGATTGATAGTTTGACAGATAAAAAAAAAAAAAATGGCAAGTTCATCATCGGCAAAGACCACCATCTCGAATGCAAAATTTGAAGTCGAGAAGTTTGATGGAACCAATAACTTTGGTATGTGGCAGTGTGAAGTTAGAGATGTTCTAAGCCAACAAGAGTTGGAAATTGCTCTGGAGGATAAACCCTCAGATATGAAAGATGAGGAATGGCAGAAGATCAATCGTCAGGCATGTAGCACCATCAGATTATGTCTTGCGAAGGATCAGAAATACTCAGTGATGAGAGAAACTTCTGCAAAAGAATTGTGGCAGAAATTGGAGGAAAAGTATATGACCAAAAGCTTGGAGAATCGGATCTATTTGAAGAAGAAACTTTTCCGCTTCGAATATCGCCAAGGTATTTCTATGACCGAACATCTTGATGATTTTAATAAGATTATTGCTGATTTAATGAACATTGATGTGAAAATTGATGATGAGGATAAGGCATTACTTCTTCTGAATTCACTTCCCGATAGTTATGATCATTTTACTCACACTTTGATCAACGGGAAGAATGAGGTTAAATACGAAGTTGTGTCTGCTGCTTTGATGAATAATGAATATCGGAAGAAGGACAAACAGGCTCACAAGGATTCATCATCTGATGCATTGACAATAAGAGGCAGACCAGATGATAGGAAATCTGGTAGAAAATCTCGTTCTAAATCGAGAGGAAAATCAAAACCACCTGCAAAAGATGAATGTGCCTTTTGTCACAAAAAAGGGCATTGGAAGAAGGATTGTCCAAAGTTGAAAAATAAGGACAAAAATAAATCTGTTGCAAACATTGGACATAATAGGGATGATGATTCTGAATTTAGTTTGACTGTTTCTTCATTGGTATGCCATTCTGATGAGTGGATTTTAGACTCGGGTTGTACCTATCATATGTGTTCCAACAGGGAATGGTTTTCCAGCTTTCAAGAGTTGGATGGTGGAACAGTTTTGATGGGCAATGATAGTGCCTGCAAAACAAAAGGGATAGGAAAAATCCGTTTGAAGATGCATGATGGAGCAGTTAGAGTTTTAACAGATGTTCGGTATGTACCGGATTTGAAAAAGAACCTCATCTCATTGGGTGCTTTAGACTCCAAAGACTTCAAGATTACCATGGAAGGTAGAGTTCTTAAAGTTGTTTATGGTGCACTTGTGTTGATGAAGGGTGTCCGAAGAGGTAATTTGTATTTCTTGCAAGGAAGTACAGTTGTTGGTAGAGCATCAACAGTATCTGATAGCTCGAATGAGACTGTTACAGACACTACCAGATTGTGGCACATGCGTCTAGGGCATGCTGGGGAGAGAGCATTGCAGGTTTTGGTTAAGCAAGGTTTGTTGCAAGGTGCAAAGACCTGTAAGTTGGGATTTTGTGAACATTGTGTTTTTGGCAAGCAGACAAAAGTGAAGTTTGGTACCGCAATCCATCGCACTCAAGGCACACTAGACTATGTTCATTCGGATGTATGGGGTCCTACTAAGGTGGCATCTTTGGGAGGTATGCACTACTTTGTTACATTCGTTGATGACTTCTCCAGAAGAGTATGGGTGTACATCATGAAACACAAGGATGAAGTCTTGAATGTGTTCTTGAAGTGGAAGAAAATGATTGAAACACAAACTGGCAGAAAGATAAAAAGGCTCAGGTCAAATAATGGTGGTGAGTATAAGTCTGATCCATTCTTGCAAGTATGTCAAGTAAAGGGAAAAACTATTGATTAGTGAAGAAGAAGACGAGCTTTGTCCGTGGACGTAGGTGTGAAATCACCGAACCACGTAAATCTTTGTTTCTTTGTGTGGCTTGATTTTATTGCTTGTTGATCGTACGCTTCCGCACACACTATCACAACAGAAACCCACAGCACTCTCTGCCATGTTTGATACACGCACTGATTTCTCTCTAATTATGGAAATGTATGCTTCCACGCTCGGATCACATCAGAGATACAGACCTTTGCCTCTGGACACTGCACACTCGTATCAAAGAAGAATACAAGGAGAGAGGTCGGGGCCTGGACTTCTTAGTTCGACTGCTTTAAATCGAAGGTAGACTGCATCAGTTGGTTTCTTTGCGAGATCGCGGTTTAGATCTTGCAGGAGGGACACGGCGGCTGATTGGAGATTCGTGGAGGGTCTGAGAGATATTGGTGCTTTGATCTCTAGGAATAGAGAGATCCGGTGGGGATCTCAAGGTGGGCCGCAAAAAGCAGAATTGATATTGGATATTGATCTGGTCTTAAGGAAGGGTGGGTACAACCTTGAAGAAGGTGATCTGCTGAGAAACAGAGGATCAAGACTCTGTGGGCTGAGTTGCTGAGAGAGAATGGGAACTGAAACAACCAAGAAGAGGGATAGTTTTGGAAGTGTTAAGACTTTGTCTTGACGTTGTTGGTGCCCGGTATTAAGCACCATATATTTCTGTAGTCCCTGGTCACGGGAGAGGTTCAGGTCCGGGTCAAGTTGACCTGACCTCTTATGCAAGAGCCCACTAGCAGAAGGCCATCCAGAAGCAGCAGCTGTACATGTGACGTCGGGCTGACATCAAAAGCAGTCAACGGCTTGAGTTAACCAGATGGGAGTGCTGAGATTTTAAACTGGGATGTCTCGTTGATTTGGAGTCCGATCTTAGATCCATTTAAGCATGAAGTCCTGGTTCCAGCAAATGTAAGGAGGTACAACTCAAATTTCAGATCTGCTTAATCCTTTATACTCTTAGCAACAAGATCTACGTGGTTACGGAAGAGATTGGCAGTTTGACAGGAAAAACTTGGGGGATTAAAAAAAGTAAGTGGTTCATGGTGGTGGTGGTGGTAATGGATTCAAGCAACATCGGCCAAATTGAAGTGTTGCTTGATGTTATGGATGAAGAGACTGCTCCTAGACTTTGGGCAAAGCTGGAAAGCTTGTACATGATGGTTGATTCAACTCATGGAAAGCGAAGAACCGCATCAAACGGAATTCAAATGAATTTAATCTATTTCAGTACAATATATATGTAGATTGTGGAGACCTTCCTCCATGTCATGATAATGTTTTCAACTGTCATTACGGCAATCCCACGTCCATATGTGGGTGTTAACCTACTGCCCATCGGTACCAAGTATTTTAGTTGGGTATTCACGTGCTGCCCATCTGTGCCAGGTTTTTTTTAACTCGGACTACATCAACTGTGCGTCCTAAGTCTTTCTTTATTGAGTCTTCACCTATTGTCCATCAGTGCCAACTAAGTCTTTTTTTAATTGGGTTTTACCAACTGGGCCTCCCGAGTCTTTATTTATTGAGTGCTTACCTATTGCCATCAGTGCCAAGTCTTTTTTGAATTGGGTCTTCACCTACTGTGCATCCTTTGTGCTTTCTTTATTGGATCTTCACCCATTGCCCCTCAGTGCCAAAGTTCTTTTCAATTGGGTCTTCATCTATTTGCCTGCACATCAGTGCCGACTGCCATTGCTTTTCCTTAGCCATTTTTTCTAAATCCATTCACATGGGACTATGAGAGTGAATGATAACCATTTGGTATTGTCCCTACAGCTCCCTTTAAATCTGACTTCCAGGTTTGGACGATCAAAGTTAACATAATTATAACAGAGTTATTCGTGCGATATTTTATGACAATATGAATGTGATATCACACATATCGGATGATAATCTAGTGCCGGGCGATATGTCAATGTTTTTTTTTCTTGGTAAAAAAAATGTCAATGTTAAAGATACTTAGCCCATGTTTGGCATCTATATTCCATGCCTCTATTTCTCTATATGTCTAAATCGGATAGAGGTTTGAACAATTAGAGCGTTTAGCACAAGATTTTAGACTCCTTCTGCTTTAGACATTTAAAACCAAATCCTCTAAAATCCAAATGCTCCAAAAGTAGGCAGATAAGAAATAGAGCTTTTGGGTCTTAAAATATAGAGGCGATGTATTTAAAATAAATTCGTGCGTTACCGAACGCGTTTTTTTTTATTCTAGCCTCTTTTTTTTATGGCTCTTTTTTTAATGGATCTATTTTAGATGGAACTATCAAAAAAAGAGTAGAGATACCAAACAAGTCCTATACGATCAATATCCTAACTATTTATTTCTAAACTAGCCTAGCCTAAAAACTAAAATTCTAGGCTCTACCTCAAGTTGATTCACTTCAGTGCTCCACCACCGTACTACATTTTGTGCTCCATCAAAATGTGCTTCACTACAAGATGGTCCTCCTTCCTTACTCCGGGGGCTCCATTATAACGTGCTTCACTACAAGATAGTCCTTTTCTATTATATATATCTTCATTTATTGTCTTTCTTTATTGATCCGACGAGGAAATCCACAAAGTTTGGACCAGCGGGCCATGGGTATCCCGATGGTCTGTTTACGGAATTAATCTTGGCTAAATACGTACAATCAATCCACTACAAACACACAAGAGATTTATGTGGTTGGGTAATTGTGTACATCCCGGATTATAAGAATTTCACTATGTAGGAATTAATAACAACTCGTTATAAGGATTTAAATCCTCTAACACTTAGCCTACTCTCTCCCTCAATAAATTTTAATCTTCCTCTTACAGCATCTCCCCTTATAATGCTTTATGTGCTCCCTTTGCTTGCTTTCTTTCTCTTTTTATAAAGAATAACCCTAGAGAGTATATAAAAAAATATAAAAAAAAAACCCTAGCCCTAACTTAGTTGGGCCCCAAGTAAAGCACTCATCAAAGCCCGTTGAACATTTTGAACCAAATTCAACATGGTTGCGGTGTTGTAATCCCAGGGTTTGAAGCAAGTTGTGTGCAACCAAGCTTTTGATTATGTGGAGATGGATAGGCATGGTTATCACTCTGGACCAGGTAAGTTGGCAATCCACCGCACCCAAACTTGGCGGTTCAAGAGATGAATTTTATATATGAAGATGGGAAGCCAGTAAGCCAAACAGTGATAAAGTGAGATTAAGAGTGGAAATGAATCTTGATAACATCTTTAAACCCGGATTAGAATAAAAAACATAGGAAGATGGATTTATTTAAAATATGAGAATGTCAATGGCTATGAAGATCAACCACACTACCCATTTGGTAACTGGATGATTAAACCTGATTACAGAAGAAAACAAAAAATAAATACCATACAATATTTAAATAACCTAATATCAGAAAGAAAAAAAAAAGATAAAAAATTTATAAAAGGAGGTAGCAAGAATTTTTTTTATCGGTAACGGCAAATTATATTAAAGACTTAAAAAAGGCACAACCATAGAAAAATGAATAAAAAAAAAGCATGTGAAGGTATTAGAGCTAAATACCCAAGCAAAAAATAAAAAATTACAAAGAAGCAAACAAAGCCCCCCAAATTAGCGAAAGCATCCGTCATGTCATTCTCCGTCCGTTACACATTCAAAAATGAGGACCAAGTCTTGATTTCATTGAAAAGGAATTGAAATATCCATGGACCTTTCACCAAACAACACATCTAAGAAATCACAATTAAAGAATATAAAAATATAATGAATATAAAACTAAGAAATACAGAGATAATAGTAAATAATAATTAAATATGTGAAACCATCAGTGAGTTGATCCAATTTATCTAAAATGATTAGTTTAGATAAGAAAGAAAGTAATACGATCAAAATAATTAATTCATTATCCACTTGTTGCAACTTTCATAGTGTCGCACTGCTTTTCGTCTCCAATAATGTAGTTATTATTTGTTTTTGTGGAGATGCATTTCATTTTGTTGTTTTTGAAATGTTACGGATGAAAAGCATTCGTATTTTAGTAAAACAAAATGATTTCATTAAAAGATTTGAATAATAACTTACATTTTTCTATGTTTGATATTAAGAAATTTGGCTCGTGGAGGAATTCTGGTTCTTCAATTTTCTTTACCAGAATTACACTAGCCAAGGTAAATTTGTTCATAGTTGATCGTATCTTCAAATAAAATAAATACACAATTTAAAAAAAAAAATTAAAATGGAAGCCCTTTAAATGAATTCGTCATGGCTTGAGTTGATTCATTTTGTAATGCAGTTTTTTTTAAGTGTTCATCGGCCACTATTTAACATTATTGAACTTTTTTTTAATTGAATAGGCCATTATATCAAATATAATTAATATTCTCCTTTTTCATTGTTGTAGATAACCACTTTTATTATTTTAAAATTCTTAGTCAACTATTTGCTCCGTCAATTAATAGCTAATTACTTTTATTGAGAGACCGAAATATATATTTTAATGTCAACACTTTACTTGACATCGTGTATTCCCAGTTCATACAAAAGAGGAGGCTAGCCTAGGCATCATATTGGAAGTCGGTGGTGGTATAGGCAAAAAGTTGCGTACATTTGTATGTATTTAAAAAGATTGTTCTATTTATCTTTCACCCTTGGTCCTTGAGGGTAGAGTAAGGAAAATGGTATTTTAGGCCCGCCCAAGATGTCAACGGCTTTGGCTCTGGCTGAGCCTGGCTTGCATATATGAGGATATGGTAAGTGCTTAACCCAACCACCACCACCCCACCACCCCCACCCCCCCCCCCCCCCGGGCTGACTCATGCGTGGCCATTTCACATCACTATGTACAAGGTATCACATGATAATACTAATAGTCATTTAAATATGATTGTCCATTATTTAAATATTTGAGGTAATAGCTTTGATCTTCCAATGTCCAAATTTAAATGGCCAGTCGTCCATCAATTTGCTTGCCTCCAAAAATATTGTATGAGTTACATGAAAATCATTACACAATGATTTTATGGCTGGATTTATTTTAATCTTTCTATCATTTAGGCCATCAAAATGGCTAATACTTCAACGAACGAACGAAAAAAAAAAAACCGTAAGTGATGCAAAAAACGGGGAAAGGTCGTCCATAAGTGGGCCTACCTTCTGATGGGTTTATATGCAAATCATTCCTAATCTTCTAATGGAGAGGGGAGGAGGGAGAGAAGAAGAGGGACTTCGGGCCTCTGTTGGAGTATGGAATCTGGATCCTTGAGACTATTTATAAGATAAGTTAGACAAGTAGAATTCTAAAGTAGGCTTCATCATCATCATCATCTGCAAACCTTTGTCCCAACTATATTGGGTCTAAAGAATAAACTTATCAATGGAAAAATCTAAATCACTCAAAATGAATGTGAATCTAATTTGAGTTGGCCTCACCCTCACTAAAAGATTGATCATACAATTGATTATGTAGAAAAATAGATTTTATCTATCTTAATGAGTCTATAGCATTTACTCATGATTGAATGTCTAAATTGGCAGTTTTAGATTAATAGTATCGAATCTCATACATTTTCATAGTCTTGAATTAATGGGCCTATTACTTTCATTATAGTCTTTGGTTTTAACCAGTGCAGGTTCCATTCATCCAGAGTAATAACTTTTTAAGATTTTAAACCTCCAAAAGGCAAGTTCATCCTTCCTGTTCTTCTAATTAAAGTTGTGTTGAATAAATATTCTCTCTGTTTGAGTTAGTATTTGTTCATAATATTGATGGTTGCATTAACCTAAGTGGTAGGAAGGTAAAGTTTACAGGATGAACTTTAGAAATAATATTTATATCTGAAGCTTCTAAGTATGATTGATCCAGATAAATCAAATTATAGGAAGTTACCCAAAAATCTGGACTACACAGTTATTTCTAATGAGTGAATTCTAAAACGAATCTTGTCTAGGAGACTATGACTTTAATTTAGTCCTTGTCCAATCAATACTAACTCAAATCTTGTCTAAAGATTGATTACATTAGTAAAAATGTTATAAATGCTATAACTACTAATGCATAAGATTAATGTTATTAAGAAATTTGAATTCCATGAACGGTGAAAATCATAAAGCTAGCTCTTTGAAATGTCACTTTTGGAATGTAGGATTTTCAAAATTTGAGCACTTGCCAAATCAGGGATAACATTTGGAGAATTCATAAAAACTAGAATAAAAATTCTCAAAATGATAGTAAGAAACATGCCCTAAAATACTCTACATTCTTCATGTCATATTATACAAGCGACTAATGTGTTGTAACGTTCCCAAACAACATTAGAACCGTGCAAACTTGAGAAGACGCACAACTATGGGCCTAAACTGCGGTAATGTAAAAGTGATATGAGAATCTGACTGGATTAGAAAAGGCAAACTTGCCATAATGTAAAAAGTGATATGAGCAAAGCTTTCATACAAAGTTGATTATTTCTTTTGTGTTGATTATTTTAAATTTTATTTTTATTTTTAGAAAAATGTTGTTTCTAATCTTTCTTTAGAAATGCAGATTTTCCTGATAGAAAATCTTCTTCACCAGCATGAGTATGGTGCAAAGCTCTGAAACTGAAGAGATCAAATCGAAATCTGGAGTGGGTCTCTTGATTTAAGGGTAGTTTCAGATACTCCCAAATTCTCCTAGAATTTGCCCAAACCAAAATCCGCTGATTTTTACTCGATGGAGGATTTAGTTTTTTCTTCCTTCCCTGTTTTATCTTCTAAAGAGTTCTCAAAACCAGAAAAGCTTGGATCAAAACAGGTAATGGGTCTTGATTCTCAACCAGATCCATTCAGACTCCAAGGAGAATTTTATTTATTTGTCCTTAGAGTTCTCAAAAATTGAAAAGATTGGATAATTATCAATAGTGGGTCTTAACGTCATGCCCGTTTGGTAATTTTATCGTAAAGTAAAAAGTTAAGTAAAGTCACAATTTTTCAGACAAGATGTCAGATAAAAAACATTTTAATTCAAATTTTCCTCCAACATTTTGAAACAAAGTAAAAAAGCAATCACCTTTATCCACTAAAAGACAAAAAAACTCCACTTTCTAAACAAAAAGTAAAAAAGATTTCATTCTAAACACCTAAAAAATAAAAATACCATCATAACCCATTTATATTTTATTCTCTCTTATTTTGATGCTTTACTTCGCTTCATTTCACTTGATTTTAAAAGTAAAATTACCAAACGGGCACCCCCCAAAGTCCCTGAGACTTGGGCTGCGGCTGTAGATAAGGCTGTTATAGAAGGAGGAAGAAGACAGATGAGGCAGCAAATAAGAAGTTAAAGGCGACATGATCAAAGATATGCGAGTGCCCTTTCACATTTGCTGGAGCCCCTTAGGACTGACCTGTCATATTTTAATGTTTATTTGGGTTGTAATGATTGTTACAATTGCTCATGTATTCATTAACGGTTGCTAGTCAATGTTGTTTGAGACATCAATGTCACTTTTAATAATACAATTACAGTTACTCTCTTTAAGCTATTATTACTTTCCTAGATCGTTTCATATTTTATGCGATACACACGTATCCAACAAATAGAAATTCATATAAGACACATGTATCCAACCAATAGAAATCTATCAAATATATCTATATGAAATTAAAAAGTAATACATCCAACAAATCCATCTAACATAGCCAACTAATACGAATCCTTCAAAAAAGCGACAAAAAAGGACAAGGACCAGTACATCAATGGTATCAAACCAATTAACTCCACCCTACATTTTAATCAAAATCAAACACGAACACATCATGTCTCCCTCCTACGGCTGAGATTGCTTGTCCTAGTCAGGGTAAGAGGCATTGGCTGCTAGACATCATCTAGAAAAGCTCCAAGCAATAATCTATGGGTCTACTCAATAGTCTCGTATAGTTCACTCGGGGTGCTCGATTCATTTCCCCTGCTAACGAATCGTAGGAGTATGCTTCGAGTGTTCGCAATGCGCTGCATTTGTAAAGTATAATTGTCTAGACTGTCTGGTTCATTATGGATATCTATGGCTTCCTCAACATTCTCAGCTGGCTGAATGTCCGTTGGGTCGATGTGGGGAGCTGTAGTGCGTCGTGGGTCGATCCGGCTGAATGTCCGTTGGCCCTTTTAGACATTTTGGGGCCCACAATCCTCTCTAATATGCATCGAAAACCAAAACAAAATGAGATGGAGAGATGAAAAGGAGAGAAAACGTACCTTCCCAATGACCGTGATAAGAGAGGAAGAAGACCTGGAAGCGAAGAAGATGATTGCTGATTGGAGTTTGAAGGATGGAGGAGGAGACGATGGTATAGAGAAGCCGGAAAGTTCAAATTGTGTTGTGGGAGGGAAGGAGGGCTATGCAAGGAGAATGAATACATTTGAATTGTGTGCTCTTTAGGTATATTGGGAAGGAAGAGGAAGATGTGCTTGGAGAAAATCCTGTTTAGATAAGGGTTGTGGAACGAGCAAATAGGATTGTGGCAATAACAATTATCCATTTTTTTTTATCTTTGACCATTTGACCCCTGAGGCCATGGATTTCAACATCTATGGCTTCTTCTCCATGCTCATCCTGACCGTCCATCTCCTCTCCCTCATTTCCATCTCCTCCACATTGCATTCATCCCAACTGTCCAATCCCTCCCAAATCAACTCCAACTCAGGCCTAATCGCCCTCCCCGAGTCGCATTACACCATTCTGGCAGAGCTCGTGGAGAATCCTTCGTTGCCTCCAACAATTTCACCAGCTCGTGGAGTCCACACACGAGCAGATCATGTATTATCATTTGACAACCGAGCATCAAAGGGAGGAGAGCCGTCCAGTGGACATTATTAACCTGTTAAAGTGCCTGACAAGGCATTACGCCTGATCATTTCTAATCTCCAATTAAAAGATCATACTCGTAATGAACACAAGGATGGTGTTTATATAGTATAGATGGAGCTTGACGGGTGGATTCTGGGAGCAAGGGTAACACATTAAGTTCTTCTCAGGGGTAAAAATGGTCAAAAACAAGATAAAAATGAGGGGTAGTAAGGAAGTTGTTACTTTTTGTAGTCAAGGAAGATATTAGTAAAAAAATAAAAAATACAAGGGCCTTCTTGAGGTTTCTCGAATATATAGGTTTTTTTTTTTTTTTGTTTTTCTTTTGTGAAAAACCATTTTTGAAATTATTGGTCATTTTAAATATGATCCACATGATGGAAGATCGATGATCTAGCCATGCAACCACATTTAGGGAAAGGATTTTCACGTAACTTACGGACAACATAATTCATAGCCTGCGGGTCCACTAGTGGATAACCCTCCACGTACCACTTGGGCCGCCGGCCATTTGATGAGGGGCTTTTTTTTCTTATCCTAAAACTCGAGGGCCAATTTTAAAAAGCATGCAATCTAGCCGGATTCGATGTCTATGTATTTTTCACCAAGCCGTGTCAAAACAAGTACCCGGACTGATTTGCCTAAGTTGCTTATCACGGGGACCCTTTGGGTCAGTCAATATTTAAAAATCTAAACGTATGCCATGGATATAGACTGGATCAGAACCTTCTAAATCCTTTGCATAAGGTCCCACATTTTATTTTCAGAATTTATTTCTTTTCTACCACCTGACAAAAATCAGCTATTCTTAAAATCTTCTGTTTATTACTCGATCTAATTAGTAGGACTTAATTAGATATAAAGATTCCATTCATGGCCTTCTGGGCCTAGCCCCAGTCCAGTCCATTTATCGGTCCTAGATTCTTTTCAAGGCCTGAGAACCAAGCCCAGGCCCAGAATTCAAATGATTATAATATATATCAGTACAATATGTAGTTCAAGACCCACTGGTCTGGGCCTTTTACTGAAAGATAGAAAGGCCCAAAGTCCGCCCATTCTTCTATTGACCAGAAAGTTAGGCCACCACAACCCAAGTATAACCAAAAACTCAGCCCAATGATCCTTCAACACAAGTTGGGTTGTGATTAAGTTTTAAAATGTTTTTTGAAAGAGGCCCAGCCTCGCAAGTTCTGATTCTTTGGTCTCAGGCAACCTGACTTGCGTTCGAAGAAGCATTGGAAACAGGAAGTCACATGACAGTTATGATATCCAAGCATGTCCTAATGGAAATCTATAATATACCAGACAACAGGAGTGAGGGTCTAATGGAACATGGTCCAAAACCAAATCACAACATTTACAATACTTGAGGAGATGGAATCTAGCCCACGTCAAGTTTTTGTGCAGCACAAAAATGACTCAAAAGCAACATAGTGAGACGGTGGTTTCAATTTACGGAACGAAATGGAGGACAACATTATCCCGATTCCCGCCACACAAAATTGGTTATTTCAGCATCACCCCAGATTCCATATACTCAAATCACGTGAGACCCAGAACTTATATCAAACTTTATTAGAAACATCATCCACTGAAATCAATTGGAGAATTCAGATGCAGAAACCTCTTAAATCCAGAAAAGAGAAGTAAAAATCAAATAGAACGTGCTCCAGAACCAAATCACAAGCTCTTTACTGTTTGGAAGGATGAACCTGTTACTAGATCCATATCATGATATGGGTAGCATGAAAATGAATCAAAATTAACATAACAAGATAACAAGATCAATTTGCAGAAGCAAAGGGAGAAGAACATCATCCCACCATACAAAATTATCTATTCTAGAGACGCCCCAAATCAAATACACCCAAATCGCTTCAGACCCAGATTTTTTTTTTTTTTTGGTCAAATTCTCTTCATACATAAATATCAAATTCAAGCAAAGCAATCAGATGCGGTTCAACAGCATCACCCCAGATCAAAAACACTGAAACTGCAAAAGACCCAGATTTTTTCCCCTCAAAACTATGTATACATAATCAATCAAATTGAATTACAGCAATCAGAAGAAAAGCACCAGTCTGGTGGAGATCGCTATTGGGAGCACCGACCGGACAGCCTTCCTCGCCCACCGGGAGATCTTCCGGAAAACGTTCTGAATAAACCGGACGAGAAGGTCCAGGCTCCGATCTTCGTCGTCCTCGTCGTCAGTTTCATCATCTCCATCGTCTTCGTCGAAAGCGCCGCGACCCCACAGACGAGGCTCCGACACCAGGCCGCCTTCCTGGGCAAAATTTCAGATGCAGCAATTTTCAATGGCGCTCTCTCTCTCTCTGCAAATCAAAAGGCATAGAATTTCTCTCTTCTCATCTCAAATTGAATGAAGAAAAAAAAGACCCAGAAAAGAAAATCAGAGAGAGAGAGAGACAGACAGACAGAGAGAGAAAGAGAAAGATGTTTTGGAAAGCGTACCTGGGTGTAGTTGGATATTCTTCTAGAGGCATGAAGATGGAGAGGAGAAGGTGATGGAGGGGAATGGAGATAAATGGTTGAGATGAATGGAGGGATTGGAGCAAGAGAAGACAAGGGTTTTGTTGGAACGAGGGGTGAGAGAGGAAGAAGAGAAGAAAATGCCGCCATGGGAAAAGTGAAAGGAAGGGGATGCAAGTGGACAGAGGAAATGAAATTGACCTGCTTTTGTACGACTTTTGGGAGGTGGGCCATTGATCATTTGGTGGGTCCACCCTTCCTCACTTGTGAAATTATTGTCATCAAATCAATCTTTCAATATGCGGAAGTTCTTGTTCAAAATTCAGATGAGTCGTGAACCAGAGAATTTTTAGAATTCTGATGTAATTAAATTCAGATGAACCACACTGTGGAGTTTCACTTGTTTCCCTCAATTATTTGGTGAGGGAGAGCCTCAAGGATCTCGACTCCAAGACAAGTCACTCTTCCACCCTCTCCTCTCATCCCAGCTCTCTTTATTTCCATCTCTCTCCACTTTCTTCTCCTCTATAAATGGCACACATTCATAGAAGATCAGGGGGGTAACATTTGCATGTAAACCTAAACAAGCTAATGGATTTTATAGCTATGTAGATCCACTAATGGATGGTCCTCCACAAACTGGTAGATGAATTCTACATACAATGTATCACGGGATCTTTTTTGACCATTGCCCATTTAAATATGACTCTGGCCATCTAAAAGTGAGCCTGCCAATATAAATTCGTTACAAGTTATATGAAAGTCATCACCATAGACATGGTTACATGGTTAGATCATTTTGATCTTCCTTCAAGTGGGTCATATTTTTTTATTTTTTTTTTAAGTATGTGATATTGTATATGGAAGGCTGTCCATTAGTGGGCCCACCTTTAAAACTCCAATGGTTTACATGTAAATCATTATGGTACAAGTGGTTGCATGGCCTGCCTGAGCTTACATTAATATACCATGGTCAAACTGACTATAGGACTCACTCCTATTAAAGTAAAATAGAAAAGGCAAAAATCTTGAGAACAACTTCACATCAGAAAGCTCCGGCTCTAAACCATTCAAAGAAACCCATTCTCCTGATGCGGAAACAAATAGAACAAACAAACGCCCTTGGTTTGCTGGCAACATATCTGAGCATCTTGGATACCAAGGATTTCTTTGAGGTGTTAAACTTGAAATCCTCTTTACTACGTCCTGTTTGGCAGCACCTTGAGTTTAAGTTAGTCCACACTAACGAATCGTCAAATGTTGGGCTTTCTGCTCATCAATTGTCCAAACTTATCGTTAGTCCACACTAACGAACCCTCAATTGTTGGGCTTTCTGCTCATCAATTGTCCAAACTTATCCAATGATCAAGATTGAGGCAGTAGGTGTATTCCAACCTCAGAATTTGACCATTATTATACAAATAAATCAAGCTGAACTCAGACTTTGTGGGCTCAACCATATTCTAACGCCATTCGTAGGCTCAAACTTGTAGATATCCTATGAATTCAGAAATATTAATACGAATCGTGCATGATAGACGAAACATCTAATTCAAATACGAATCACACCATCATCACTGCAGGCTCAAACAAGCATGCCTAAAAAATACACCTTTAAAATGCAAATCACACAAATGTCACTACGAATCATGTTATAGTAGGCTTAAACATCTAATGCCAATTCTAATCACACCATCACCGTTGTAGGTCCAAATAAACAGGCCTAAAAATTACACCTTTCCAGAAACAAATCACACAAATATTAATGAATCACTCGATTGCAGTCTCAAACATCTAATGCCAATATCACAGAAATGTTAATAGGAGTCACTCCATTGCAGTCTCAAACATCTAATGCCAATACCACACAAATATTATTATGGGTCACCCCATTGCAATCTCACACATCCATGCCAATATCACACAAATATTAATATGAATCACCCCATTGCAGTCTCAAACGTCTAATGCCAATACAAATCACACCATCACCATTGTCGCATCAATCACCAACACACTTCGAACCCAAATTGAGTCATCGATAATGTAACTTCCAATCCCTGCATAAACAAACAAAAAAATAAATAAAGGCACCTATATGAGACCAAAATTTAACCATGAAATTCCATTTGCAACATCAAAACATTCTGAGCATAAAACCTCAGAATGTCTAATGAGTAATTTCTCTCATTCATAAAACACACACACACACACAATCTTGCATATAAAATATAATGCCTACTCGAGTTTACATCCAATATACAAAATTAAAACGAGATTAACTAAATTATCTACTGATCAAGCATCCATTGTTGTAAAACAGAAACAAGTTCAAATGGAGCACAAACAATAAAATACAATTGGAGAAATAAACTCTCAATCACTGACCTAATCCAGTGGTTAAGAATAAAACCAAAGAAGCTACAATTCCCTAAACCCAAAATATATCCCAAAACTGAGGGATAGAAAACAGAATTCAATGAAAGATAGCAACATCTCACATTAATATCCGATTCACCACACACATTAATTTTCTCTCATCCATACATAAAACACACACACACGCACACAAAATCTTGCATAAAAAAATTAATGTCTACTCTCTAGTTTACACCTAATATACAAGAATTAAACAAAGTTAACTAAATTATCTACTGATCAATCATCCAACGATGTAAAACATAAGCAAGTTAAAATGGAGCACAAATAATAAAACAAAATTTGGATAAATAAACTCTCAAACAGTGACCTAATCCAATGGTTAAGAATAAAGCCACAGAAGCTACAATTTCCTAAACCCAAAATATACCCCAAAACTGAGGAATAGAAAGCTGAATTCAATGAAAGACTGCAACATCTCACATTAATATCTGATTCGCCAAATCTGCAACTCTCAGTCCCAAAATGAAACACAAATACAAATTTACAAAATTTACAAATACTCCAAAAATTTTAAAAATTGATTCTGCAACTCCCAGTGTCAAACTGAAAACGAAATGCATATGTAAAAATAAACAAATATCCCACTCCCAAACCGAAGAAAATAAATGAAACTCGAAAGTTTACTACCCAATATGATCTTAGTAACATTCAAAGAATAAAAAATATTCAAGATCCTTGGTTGAACTACCAATGTAACCAACCTAAGAACCCTTATCTAGAAGCCTGTATGAGCCCAGCCCATTCAGTTACTAGGCCTAAAACTCAGGCCCAGACCTAGATAAATCCATCATAGTTAAACTGGGATCCAGCCGATTTATAAAACATATTTATATATATATATATATATAGGAGGTATTCAAGTGTATCTATCCCACTCCATTTGTGGTGAGGGATAGATGCACTTAAATATTTTCCATATATATATATATATATATATATGCCCCTTCTTATTAAATATATATGTTGGTTTGGGCCAGGCCATTAAGTATATAGAAGGTCCAGATTTCGTGCCCTAGCGCATATCACAGGCCTAATACACAGCCCAATGCAGGCTGGGCTTGATTCAAGCGAGTCTTGATGTTCCCGCTCACCAATAAAAAAAATGGAAACAAAAACGAATTTCAAATTCTTATGACATTTGAAACTCAGTCTATTAAAATCAAAGAGAGAGAAAAAGAAGCGGTGCTCCCCTTTTTTTTTTTTTCTCCTTTTTTCTGTTTTTTGTTTCTGTAAATACTCTTAAAAATTGCAAAAATAAATAAATATAACACTAAAGTTACTTACCTCCTTTTTCGTCTTTCTATTTTGATGGGCTGTAGATTTACACGTTCACCTTCGGCCTTAATCCTCTTTATGAATTCTTCTGACATGTTGATTAGGCGTAGTTTTTTAAGAGTAGTAAGGTACTGTATGCCTTCAGGGAATCTCTTCAACTCAGGGCACTCTTTTAAATAAAAGGTTTCAATGCGAGTCATCGATCCATTTTCTATTTTTATCAGATTCAATTTAGGGGTTTCAGAAATGGACAATCTCTTGAGTTTCAAGAAGCATCCATGACGGAAGCACAATTCCTCCCCATCATATGCCATAGAAAGACGAAGGTACCTGAGATTGGGCAATGCTTCAAGTGAAGATAATGGATCTTCATTCAAATTAGACCGCAGTAAATCCAACCACTCGAGGTTTTGAAGGGTACCAATCCATGGAGGTAGCCTCTCGAAACGCCCCAAGAAACCCGAGCTTATTTAGATGGGCTGGTGGAGAAGATACCGCATCCAAATCAATAACTTCTTCCTTGCTTATAACATCTACAGTCAAGTGGAGAAGGGCTTTCATCTTCTGTAGGGAGGCAGAGAGTTCTTTTCCATGATTTCTTTTCACATTGTCAATCCCCAATTCTCTTAGTTGAGTCAAGTTTCCCACTTTTCTAGCTGTATCATCATTTATACCAATGGAATATAAAGTCTGTAAGCAATTCAAATTGAATATCCCATCTGGAGGAAGAAGTACTGGATGTTGGATTTCAGTAACTCTTCCTCTTATGCCTGACTGTATATACATGTGCCTTAATTTTTTCAACTTTTCTACTCCTTTGGGCAGGATCTTTATTTTAGTGCCCCGAATGTCCAATGTTTGTAGATTCTGAAGCCTTCCTATAGATTTTGGAAGCTCCTCAACATTTGTATAACTCAAATCCAAATAGCGTAAATTGAATAACTCAACTAATTCATTTGGCAAGCTCTCAATGGAAGAATTCCTTATATCTAACACCCTCAACAGTTTTATACCTTGATGAGATGCTACACAAGGACAGAGATGGAATTTCTATTTGGAACAACATCAATGACCGATGATGACAACTGCTGGATTGAATGTTCACAACTCTATTTTGCATCGACAAATAACGGGCTTTGTTGGTCCAAATATCTACTTTTCCATCATGCGTACTGCAAAAGTTCTGTTCATGGCCAATTGATATAGCCAACTCTCGGAGAACATCATGCATTCGGACCCGTCTATAAGGTGACAAATCATCTTTGATATTTGCAGCATGCTTCTACATGTAAGCTCCTTGATATAGTCTGCAGCCACCTCCTCTAATGTGTGTCCATCCCTCTCTTCTATAAAACCTTCAGCTACCCATAACATAATTAGTCTTTTTTCTGGAATTTCGTAATCTTCAGGGAAGAGACCAAAATATAGGAAACAGTATTTGAGGTCGTACGGCAAATCATCAAAGCTAAGCAAGAGTATGTTCTTCATCCCACCCATTTTATTATTGTTGCTTAGCTGCCAACTAAGACTGTTTTCTACCTTCCTCCATTCTGAGCTTGACTTCTCTTTCGTTAACATGAGGCCCCCAATAGTAACAATTGCTAGTGGTAAGCCCTCACATTTTTGTACTATGCCTTCTGCATATGGTTGTAGCTCTGGAGGACAACTTTTGTTTGAAAATGCTCTGTAGCAGAAAAGGAGCCAAGCATCGTCTTTTTCCTAGAGGCTCAAGGTAGAGAGTATTTTCAGCTTCAAAAGACAATGCGACATCATGTATTCGTGTTGTGAGCATTATCCTACTTCCACGTCCATCGTTTGGAAATGCAACTCGTATATGCTTCCAATCGATGGTTTCCCATACATCATCTAAAACAATCACATACCTTTTATTCTGCAAAAAATCGATGACCGTCCGCACAAGATGGCCGCCTTTCATTTTGTCGATGCCGTCTGGAACTGCCTCCTTATTAGACTCGTACAACTCCTTTATCATGTTTCGCATGAGATCGTCCACTTTGTAAGATTGGGAGACGGTGATCCACGCATGACATTCAAAGTGATCCTTCACTTTTGGGCTGTCATAAACTTTTGTAACGAGAGTCGTCTTGCCAAGACCGCCCATTCCCACCACGGCGACCACCGCAAGTTTTGGCCTTTCATCTGTCAGCGTTCCAATTAGGAAATCTTTGTATTCATCAATCCCCACAATTTCTTCATCTGGGATGAAGTGTAAATATTCTCCAGAACGTTGCCAGTCTTCATCATCATTCTTCATCTTGGATGTCTGTCCTTCATGGAAGTGATATCGCTGGCTTTTCTCTGAGATTTCGTGAATCTCAGATTTGATTATTTGCAGCGCAGAGGCAATTTTGTGCTTGTCATAGTAACGCTTTGGGAGGAGAAGGGTGTTGTAGAGAGCTCTTCCTATTAGTCCCTCCTCATCCTCATCCTCAGTGTGTTGCTCCGCAATCTGCCACATGTAAGTGTCAATGATATCCTCAACCTTGTAGGTGGCTTCTCTTACTTGATCTACCCATGTCCTCACTCCAACAACATCATCAGCACTCCTTTTTCTTCTGTCTGCATCCTTCAAGAAGGAGCGCATGCTCTGCAGCTCGTGTTGGATTTCATTAATGTTCCCGCGCAGTCCTTGAAGAAGAGATGCTTCTTGCCGCACAAGAGAATCCAGGGTTTGAAGCAGGAAACCCACAGCACTCTCTGCCATGTTTGCGACACGCACTGATTTCTCTTTTAAAGAAGATGCTAATAAAATCTGGAAATGTTTGCTTCCACGCTCGGATCAGATCAGAGATACAGACAGATCTTTGCCTCCGGACACTGCACACTCGTATCAAAGAGGGAGACTCTAGATGACCTTGGAGAAGGTGATCTGTTGAGAAACAGAGGATAAAGACTCTGTGGGGGCCGGGGCTGAGTTGCTGAGAAGGAAACAGATCAGAGACGAGTTTGAAGAAGGAAATCCACAGCACTCTCTGCCATGTTTACAGCACGCACTGATTTCTCTCTTAAAAGAAGATGCCAACAAAATCTGGAATTGTTTGTTTCCACACTCGGATCAGATCAGAGATAGAGGCAGATCTTTGCCTCTGGACACTGCACACTCGGATCAAAGAAGGAGACTATGGATGACCTTGGAGAAGGTGATCTGTTGAGAAACAGAGAGGATCAAGAAAGACTCTGTGGCGCTGAGTTGCAGAGAAGGAAACAGATCAGAGACGAGTTTCTGTGTGCAGAAATCGGGATCCTTGCAGTGGGCAAGGAGAAGGAGATCGGCATTGCCGTCGCTGCTTGCTGGAGTAGATCTTTTTCAGACGAGGGAGATGAGGGATAGCTACCTTTACCCAAAACTCAAAAGTAATGTGAAAGACAGAAAGAGAATTCTCCCTTACTGGTTGTCAAAAGTTTGAAAAAAAGAAGTAAAAAAAAAAAAGTGGGCCTTCATGTCTTTGCGTTCGGTGGAGTGAGCTGCCTTTTGTTTTCGGTGAGAGAGATGCAGACTGCAGAGAGAGAAATAGAGGAAAAGGACTTTGGCGTCTTCTGATTTTAAAATGCTTTGATGAAGCATCGGACGTATCTTTTATCAAAAAGAGAGAGAGTTTATACGGTGGTAGGCACCACATACTTCTTTAGTCCCTGGCACCGGAGAGGTTTAGGTTGACCGGACGTACCGTGCAAGAGGCCACTAGCAGTCGGTCTGACGTCAGCAGCAGTCAATGGCCTGAGTTGACCAGATGGGAGTGCTAAAACTTCAAACTGCGATATCTTCAGGATCCGAAAGCCCGATCTACGAAAGTACATCAAGAGACTGGCAATTCAGCTGTAATCAAGGTTAACCCTAGGGGTAGCTTGACTGCTGGGTTCTCATATGGGACCATAGTTTGCACTCAGATACTGCATTTTGAAACTGCACTAACACACTGGAGGCTACAGGGAGTTACTCGGTTTCTCTCTGGGCCGGTGGGATAAGTCCAGTCTAAAAGATTGGAAGCCCTCCAATAGCAAAAATAAAAATAAATGCCATAAGGAAAATTTGATCAATAAGAGTACAGGAAATTATTTATCCGATATCAAAGTCATTGGAAGCCGGATTTTAGATCTGCTTAATCTTTTAAACATGTAGTGACAAGATCTACAAGGTTAACAGAGGAGTTTGACAAGAAAAACTTGGGGGATTCAGAAACTAAAGTGGTTTATAGTGGTGGTGGTGGTGATGGATTCAAGCAACATGGGCCAGATTGATGGGAGGAAGAAACTGCCCCGAAACTTCGGATAAAACATGAAACCTTGTACATGATGATTGATTCGAGTCATGGAAAGCGAATATCCGCATCAAATGGACTTCAAATGATTTTAATCTATTTCAGTACAGCATGTAGATTGTGGAGACCGACCTTCATGTCATGATAATGTTTTCAACTGTCATTACGGAAAAAAAAAGAAAAAAAAAAAAAACAATCACCTGTTATTGCCCATCAATCCACGTCCATATGTGGGGTGTTAATTACCTACTGCCCATCGTGCCAAGACTTTCAGTTGGGTCTTCACGTGCTGCCCATCTGTGCCATTTTTTTTATGTTTTTTTTTTTTTTTTAATTCGGTCTTCATCTCTCTACTGTGCATCCTAGGTCTTTATTTATCTAGTCTTCACCTATTCCCCATCAGTGCCAAACTAAGTCTTTCTTAATTGGGTCTTACAGCTGAGCCGGCCAAGTCCTTATTCATCGAGTCTTCACCTATTGCCATCGGTGTCGAGCCTTTTTTTAATTTGGCCTACTGTGCATCCTATGTGCTTTCTTTATTGGATCTTCACCCATTGCCCGTCAGTGCCAAAGTCCTTTTCAATTGTGTCTTCATCTATTTGCCTGCACAGCCGACTGCCAGGTCTTTTCCGGCACCTTTTTTTTTTTTTCTCTATCCATTCACACCGGACTTGATAGTTATTATAACATAACTTACATTTTTCTGTGTTTGATAATTAAGAAATTTGGCTTATAGAGGAATCTTAGTTCTTTGATTTTCTTTACCAGAATTCCCACTATCCAAGGTAATTTTGTTCATAGCTACTTGATCGTATATTCAAATAAAATAAATACTCAATTAAAAAAAAAAAAAACAAATTTTTAAAATGGAAGCCCTTTTAAATGAATTCCTCATGGCTTGAGGTTACACATTTTGTAACTCAGTTTTTCTTTTAAGTGTTCATCGGCTACTATTTAACATTATTGAGATTTTTTATTATTGAATATGCCCTAATATTAAATATAATTAATATTTTCCTTTTTCATTGTTGTAGATAACCACTTTAATTATTTTAAAATTCTTAGTCAATAACTTTGCTCCGTCAATTAATAGCCTTTTTCTATTATTATTGAGAGACCGAAATATGTATTTTAATTAATGTCAAGACTAGACTTGGCATTGCGTAATCCCAATTCATACAAAGGAGGCGGCCAGGCATGATATTGGAAGTCCGTGGTGGTTTGGCAAAAAGTTACGCACATTTGTATGTATTTAAAAAGACTTTTCTTTTTTTATGTTTCACCACCTGTTCCTCGGAGGGTAGGGTAAGGACCAAGGTATTTTAGGGCCGCCCCAAGATGTCAAGGATTCGGTATATTAAAGAGGGAGATTTGGGCTTTTAATTTTGCCAGTTGGTTGTGATTTCGACAGTAATTTATTCTCTTTTAAATCTTCTCTCTCCACTCATGTAAATACCTACTTTATCTCTTTATCAAAATCACTCATAACTACCCTCACTTCTCTTAAACTACAAAAACTCCATTTAAATCCAAACTTTACCGCTCCCTTTCTATTCAAATTCTCCTCTTTCCACCACTGCTCTTGAATTATATAAACAGGTACTCTCGTATAACCTTCTTATTCTTTTGTGTTTTTTTTTTCTAAAATCTATGAATTCTCTTAATGCATAGTATTTATATTGCAATAATAGCCATATCCGAGCTTTAGCACGGGTTATTATGCTAGTTAGAATATATTAACCTAAAAGGTTTGGATCTAATTTTTACTCTCATTTCTATTTGACTGAAAGACCCTTCCAGGTTTTACAACTGCTAACATACTATCCCTTCACTTTCTACTAATATACTTCCCCCACTTATGGATTCCTATCTTTCCCCATTTCTAACATCCATAGAATCCTATCTCTTCATGTATACCCGGAATTAGCAAGGGTTTTTGTGCTAGTTATTAATATATTAAAGTGGAGGGATTTTATCTAATTTTGACTTTACTTCATATTTTGACCAACTTGTATCTTCAGTTTTTATAACCATTTTCTCCCCCACTTCGAAGTTCCACCTCACTACCTCTATATGCCCATTACCCCCACCCCTTTTAACAAGCACTCCCCCATCTATCATCACCCTCATTTTTAACTCTCATTCCTACCCCCTTATGCCCGTTTTGACCGTTCCTTTTGATCCTTTAGTTTTCCTAGGTTACATAGAGGACCATGAGGAGGAAGTACAGAGATGAAGGTGGAAGCAAGAGATACATCAATTGCTTTTTCAAATATTTGAATTTCATCTTCCACAAATAGTGTACATGTTTTTGCTTTTGATATTTAGGCCATAATTTTTAAAATCTTTTTATATTAGTTGTCCTAAGTAGTTAATATTTTTATAGTTATGTTCCATCCAAATCTATTCATCCTTTATTTTACCAAAAAAAATATTCATCATTTACATTTCTACAAAAGAATTGATGTTTAATTATTTTTAAATGTAATGATCTTTAAGATTTAGAGGATTTCCTTTGGAAGGGTCTCAGCCGATTGGTGCAGCACAAACGGAATCCTTCGGGCCTTTTTTTCATTTTTTTTATAACTTTGAGAGGAGCGACGCTAGCGTCTATCGTCTCTGACAGAGGCGACACTAAGCATTTGTCGTCATTACATAATTTCTATTCTTTCCTCTCCTCCTCTTTTTTTTTTTTATTCTCCCCACTCCATCTTGCTAGTCACTTCAGATCCTAGGCACTGGCGTTGACGCTTCTATGGTATCATATCCTTGTGATCTCTCCATCGCATTCCGGCAAAGATCTTGAATGGTGTTTTATACCAATAGGAGATTACCACCAACCTGGTGCGGGCTTACTTTTATCCGCGGACTTTTTTTATGCAAGTGGACCCTGCAACTGTAAGGCCTGAATATTGTGGTCTTTTCTTTCTTCGTTTCTTTTTAATGGGAAAAGGGCATTGAAGTCCATAGGAGCAGCCATGCAAGCACGCAACCGCCACAGAAGCTTGAGAATCGGACTTGTTAGAGGGGCAGGGTGGACCCCAAGTGTTGCAACACTGGGTCGCGGTGGCACCTCGAGAATCCAGGAAACTCCTTAAAAATACCTCAAAAAATATTAGACTTCTTAACTTGACCATTGACCGAACCAACCAAATGAAAACCTAAGCCCACCATTGGAGCGGTGCCAGTGTCACACGTTGGCAAATCCGATCCGGGTCCCTCATCAATTGGATCAGTTTGCATGCTTTGATTGTCAGGATAAAATTTAAAAAAATTGCGGGAGTACCCCATTTGTGCTGCACAATTTGAGGGAGCCCTTCCCGACGAATGGCCAAATTCAAAGACTTTTTTTGTAAACTCCTCTTAAATTTTTCAATATTTAATTTATAATAATGTAGATTTGTTTTATAGTTGTTTAATTTGTATTTAATGGGCATACATGTGCTTAGCACGGGTTTTCGTGTTAGTTATACTATATTAAAGCAAAAGATTTTGAAGTTAATTTTGACTGAAACTGCTGATTTTGACCAAAAGCTACCCATGACCTACAACTAACTTACTTTCTCTTCCGAGTTCCAATATGTAATTGTATTGTAACCACTCAAGTCATCTTCTCACGTTTTCCTCTCTCCGCCAACTTCATTTCCATCCCAAATCTAATTATCCCTTTTTCTTCCTACTTCTCTTCTCCAAGCCCATTTATACTATATGGACTCTTGGATTGAGAAAAGAGGTACTAGTAATCTTTTCTTCTTTTTTTTTTTTAAGTTTATGCTCTAACTAAACTAAATTACTCACACTAAGTGTTTGAAGATGATTTTGCGTGATCAAATTTTTTTAATGAATCAAAAAATATATTTTGTAATTGTTGGTGAACATGCCCGTGCTTAGCGCGGGCTATCGTGCTAGTAAAGGATGTATGAAAGATGCTGCTGACATGGATTCTTATCTTATCTAAGGGAAGATTATAACTTCTTTAGCACTCATTTCAAGTTTCTTCCCATGAAAGGGGGAAACAAGATTGTATGCGTCTATCCAAATGGTACATGGTTTTGTAGAAAAAAAGCCCCATCATCTCCAACAAATTATAAATTTTAAGATAAGTTGGGCTCACCATCAAAGTGATGACTATATTAAAATGAAAAAAGTTTAGCATTTAGGCCCCACTTAGCATTTTTATTAGTTTGGATTTTTCATCAACAAATGAGAAATTTTAACATCAAACTGATGACTATATAAAACAAAAAAGAACTTTAACATTTGGGCCCCGCTTAGCATTTTTATTAGTCTGGATTTTGCATAAGTGGGCCTCCCTTAGGAAGGTGCAAGTTTTGCATTAATTTTAAATGCTTAAGTTGTGCCCTTCTTAATTAAATATACAATTGCTTTTTATTCTATAATTATTGCTGGCTTGAAAACACTAATGTAAATTTGAATTGATTAGTGGGGCCCTCTTATGCAAATTGGATATGCACATCCAAGAAATTGATATTTCTTTATCTTAAATTCAATCTCCTATTTCATAGATTAAGATCTTTTTTTTTTTTTCTCCTACACAATCTCTTAAAAAGGACGTGAGTTAATAATACAAGTAATTAG
>QPKB01000001.1:63945976-64099993 GCA_003546025.1 Camphora micrantha
ACGAGGGGAGAGAGAGGAAGAAGAGAAGAAAATGCCGCCATGGGAAGAATGAAAGGAAGCGGATGCAAGTGGACGGAGGAAATGAAAATGATTGCTCTTTGTAGGACTTTTGGGAGGTGGGCCATTGATCATTTGGTGGGTCCACCCATCCTCACTTGTGAAATTATTGTCATCAATCTTTTAATATGCTGAAGTTCTTGTTCAAAATTCAGATGAGCCACACTGTGGAAGTTTCACTTGTATCCCTCAATTTTTTGTTTTGGGAGAGCCTCAAGGATCTTGACTCCAAGACAAGTCACTCTTCCACCCTCTCCTCAGTCCTCTCCCACTTTCTTCTCCTCTATAAATCGCACATTAATCGAAGATCAGGAAGGTAATATCTGCATATAAACCGTAACAAGCTAATGGATTTTATAGCTAGGTAGATCCACCGATGGATGGTCCTCCACAAACTGATATATGACCTTCTACATACAATTTATTACGGTATCTTTTTTTTTTAACCATTGCCCATTCAAATATCATGTGATATGATGCATGTGTCTGGCCATTTAAAAGTGAGCGTGCCAATATAGATACGTTACAAGTTACATGAAAATCATCACCATAGACATGGTTACATGATTGGATCATTTTGATCTTCCTTCAAGTGGGTCATAATTTTTTTTTTATTTAAAGTATGTAATATTGTATATGGAAGGCTGTCCATTAGTGGGCCCACCTTTAAAACTCCAATGGTTTACATGTAAATCATTATGGTATAAGTAAATGCATGGCCTGCCTGAACTTATACTAATATACCGTGGTCAAACTGATTATAGGACGACTCCTATTAGGATAAAATAGAAAAAGCAAAAATCTTGAGAACAACTTTACATTTAAAAGCTCTGACTCTAAACCATTGGAAGAAACCCATTCTCCTGATGCTGGCAACATATCTAGGCATCTTGGATACCTAGGATTTCTTTGAGGTGTTAAACTTGAAATCCTCTTTACTACCTCCTGTTTGTTTGGCAGCACCTTGAGTTTAAGTTAGTCCACGCTAACGAATCGTCAAATGTTGGGCTTTCTGCTCATCAATTGTCCAAACTCATCCAATGATCAAGATTGAGGCAGTAGGTGTATTCCACCATGCTCAGAACTTGATCATTATTATACAAATAAATCAAGCTTGGCTGAGACTTTGTGGGCTCAACCATCTAACGCCATTGTAGGCTCGAACATGTAGATAACCTATGAATTCAAAAAAATTAATAGGAATCTCGCTTGATAGACTAAAACATCTAATTCAAATACGAATCACATCATCATTAGTGCAGGATCAAACAAACATGCCTAAAAGATACACCTTTAAAATGCAAATCACACAAATGTTAATACGAATCATGCTATAGTAGCCTTAAACATCTAATGTCAATTGAAATCACACCATCACCATTGTAGGTCGAAATAAACATGTCTTGAAAAAACACCTTTCAAGATACAAATCACACAAATATTAATGAATCACCCCATTGCAGTATCAAACATCTAAAGCCAATATCACACAAATGTTAATAGGAGTCACCCCATTGCAGTCTCAAACATCTAATGCTAATATCACACACATTATTATGGGTCACCCCATTGCAGTCTCACACATCTGATGCCTATGTCACACAAATATTAATATGAATCACCCCAATGTAGTTTCAAACATCTAATGCCAATACAAATCACACCATCACCATTGTAGCATCAATCACCAACACACTTTGAACCCAAATTGAGTCATCGAAAATGTACTTCCAATCCCTGCATAAACAGTAAATATGCACTATATGAGACCAAAATTAACCATGAAATTCCATTTGCAACATCAAACACATTCCAACCATAAAAATTTTAAATGTCTAATAAGTAATTTCTCTCATCCATAAAATAAATAAACACACACACACACACACACACAATCTTGCATATAAAATATAATGCCTACTCTCGAGTTTACATCCAATATACAAAATTAAAACAAGATTAACTAAATTATCTACTGATCAAACATCCAATGTGGTAAAACAGAAACAAGTTCAAATGGAGCACAAATAATAGAATAAAATTGGAGAAATAAACTCTCAATCAGTGACCTAATCCAATGGTTAAGAATAAAACCAAAGAAGCTACAATTCCCTAAACCCAAAATATACCCCAAAACTGGGGAATAGAAAACTGAATTCAATGAAGGACTGCAACATCTCACTTTAATATCCAATTTGCCACACACATTAATTTCTCTCATCCATACATAAAAAACACATACACACACAATCCTGCATATTAAAAATAATGTCTCCTCTCTATTTTACATCTAATATACAAGACTTAAACAAGATTAACTAAATTATCTACTGATCAAACATCCAATGTCGTAAAACATAAGCGAGTTAAAATGGAGCACAAATAATAAAATAAAATTGGAGAAATAGACTCTCAATCAGTGACCTAATCCAATGGTTAAGAGAAAAGCCACAGAAGCTACAATTCCTTAAACCCAAAATATACCCCAAAACTGAGGAATAGAAAGCCGAATTCAATGAAGGACTGCAACACCTCACATTAATATCCGATTCGCCAACTCTCAGTCCCAAACTGAAATACAAATACAAATTTAAAAAATTTACAAAAACTCCCAAAAATTTTGAAAATTGATTCTGCAACTCCCAGTGCCTAACTGAAAACAAAATGCATATTTAAAAGTAAATGAAAATCCTACTCCCAAACCGAAGAAAATAAATGAAACTCTAAAGTTTACTACCCAATATGATCTTTGTAACATACAAAGAATAAAAAATATTCAAGATCTTTGGTCGAACTACCAATGTAACCAACCTAAAAACCCTAATCTAGAAGCCCAAATCCGAATGGGAGATAAATCAACATTATTAGTAGCGGGGTGAGAGAGAGAGAGAGAGAGAGATTTTTCTGTAAAACCCTATCAATACAACTTCATCATTAATAGAAAAGGAGAATCAAAGGGTTTGGATGTGTCAAATCTGGGTTGGTGCAAGGGTGGTCTTTTTTTTTTTTTTTTTTTTTTTGTTGTGTGTGTGTGTGTGTGTTTTGGGTGGGGAGAATTGATCATAAAGAGCTTCCATGTGCCTAAAAGGGAGGACCCATATTATGACTCTCATTAGATGCATCCGGGAGAGCACAATGCACACATACCCCCTGAATTTCAACAGATCCCATAAGTTTGCACCAATCCAAAATGACTGGACCGTTGGATCACCTGAATTTCTTTTATAATATAAACCACTAAATTAGTATGCCGTGAATCAAGGGTCATCATCAAAACCTTGCACCGACTATGTTGGGATTGGCTACACGATTTACGTTTCTCCATTCCGATCAATTGTGAGTCATACCCTCAGATAAGCCATGAGTTAAGGGTTAAGACGATCTAATAGGCATGAGATTTTGTAGAGAGGTAGGGCTCATCAAGACCTTTCAAACCCTGCTTTCCATCCCTAGGTGGGACTTATAAGGCCCACGCCATCAAGGTGCACAAGGGATGAGCCTTGTATATGTATGGAAGGGGTGTTGCACATGGGGACCCGCTATGCACCTTGCTGTGGTTCCCACTTGGGGCACCACCTTGGGTGGGACTGGGAGGTTCCAAAGATATGGATGAGCCATACCTCCCTGCAAGTTTGCGGCCCACCTCAACATCCTCACTCCTTGATCAACCAAAAGGTTTCACTTTCTTAAAAAATGGACCATCACTCTAACAGTGTAGTCCATTGGAATAGGTGTAAAGAATGGGATCAGTGTAATTCAAGAAGGTCCTGTAAGATTTATGGACAACAGTAAAAAAAATCTTCTGATATGATGTGTGTCTGGTCATCCATCAGTGACCCTGCATACAGAAATTTGTCACGAGTTACGTGAAAATCATCACCATAGACGTAGTTACATGGCTGGATCTTCCATCATGTGGGTCATATTTTGAAAAAAAAAATGTATATGATATCATATATGGAAAGCTTTCCATTAGTGGTTTACATGTAAATCATCGGTGTACAAGTGGTCGCATGTGGCCTCCCTGAACTCATATTAATGTACCATGTTTCAAATAGTTTGGATCTCCGGGTCTTAGAGGAATCCTGGGCTGAATGAGTGAGATTCCACAATAAGGACAGAGGTTGAAAAAAATAAGGAGAGAGGATCCTTATAAAGGCTCTCATTCACGGGATAATTCGGTGAGGTAAATGGAAATCTACAGTCATGCCCGCTTATTGAAATTCTAAATCACTCAAAATGAACGTACATAGTCTTTTGCAAGGGACATGACCAAGTATTGTTCTAAAATGAATTATGAGAATACAATTGGCAGTTGTAGGATCCTGGTCCCATTGTAAGTTTGGGCACACAATTGATAGTTTAGTATTGACAGTTAACTCTACCAATTTTTGCTGGTTTAAATAGGACCATGGGTAAAAGTGAAGAGGGTTGTTTTTAAGTAGGTGACAGCTGGTGTTGTGTGGGGGTATTTTACCAGCTCGAGACCTAACGCAGCTCGGCAGATCCATCCCGAGATCGGCTCCTTGGGGAGCCCCGCTCCGACTGTCATCCACCCGAGACTTGGGGGTGCATTATGAAACGAGTACCGAGGTCCACCTCTGCAGTGGTTAACCGGGTTCGGCATCTTGTCAATCTACAATTAATAAGGGCATGTCCTGGCTCAGACGAACGGGATGGGCGCCGAATACGGAAGAAGCGTGGACTTCATTCCGCCATCACATCAGTAATCATGTGAAAGGTCAAGGTATGGCCTGACAGGACATAACCTCTACCTACTTCCATTTATGGGAAGAGTATGGCCCGATGGGACCGTACGTTTACCTACCTCCACTCAGGGAAAGGTCTGAGGATACCTAACATATATAAGTGGGCACAGCACAGAACGAAGGGGGTAAGCAAAAAGTAAACTCCCATCCCTCCTCACTCCTGCTCCCTCTGTTTGGTAACAAGACTAACTTAGGCGTCGGAGTGCCTTCGGCCCTCCACGGCCAAGGCCTCTAACCTCTTTTTTCTTCTCAGGTCAAGAGGACACTCCCTCCAATTAAAGGCTATTCAGCAGCTCCCATCAAAGCAAGTCCGTGTTATTTTAGGCACTTACAGGTGTAAAACTTATTACAAGTAAAATATGAATTATGTGAAAATGATATTTAACTTTTGGCCCAAGAAAGACTAGAATGGATAAACAAAATTCATTTAGCCGACCCCAAATAAGTTGGTACAAGGCTCCAATTATATATAATGATAATGACGTTATTGATCCTTAATCATGGATAACATCACCAAAAGTGGTCATAATAACTGTTGTCATAATCCTACAATGCATATGTCGAATCCTAAGAAAAATGATTCGTATCTTATGATTCAAATGACTCGGTTGAGCTAGAATGACTACAACCTATAAGTTAATATTAATAACAATTTACTTTTTTTCCTTTCTTTTAGCGTTTTTTACTTTTTGAAACATATTTAATAGTTAAAAAATTCTTTTAATAATCTCTACAGCTTGTAGGATGTTTTCAAAATGAATAAAGAATATGCATTTCATTAAAGCGTTTAATTGTAACTATGGGATGTGACTATATCTTTTTTTAAAATTTTATTTTTATTTTTTCTTCTTGAAGAGATATCATACTGAGTAAGATTGATGGCTTGGGCTTTATTTTTACTTTTATATTTCAATTTAAAGATAATAAAAATAAATATATAGCCATATCTTAGACTTATTTAACTAGTTACACATATCAGCTATTACTTATTTATATAAGTCATGATGTTCTAGATACGTATGACAGACTTATTTGTCATTTTATTCACACTATTATGTATGGAAAAATGGATGGATTATGAATAACTACTTTTTTTTTCTTATTTTTATTATTAATTATTTTTGTTTTTATTAGAAAGAACAAAAAATCCTAAGATTCACAATTTGATTTATGAGTATGAACGATTAGTGATAAGATTCTAATTTTCAAAACATTTGTCATAAATATAAATTCTTGCACAAAAAGAAGAATCCTGCCTTGCTACAGTTGCAAATAGGATAACCATTGAAAATAATAACGAGATGGGATGAAGCACACCAGACGCATGAAGCTCGGTCCATACCTTCATATGAAGCATGCGAAGTTCAGAGAGTTTGTCCATGATTGTGTTCAAATGTTGAACTACTCCTGTTTGAAGAGAGGAAGAAGATTGAAAATTAAAAATCCCATATCCATGCCTACAAAACCATAAGCAACGCATAGCCTGTAAATGCTAGAACTTCAAAATAGATGACAAATTTCACTCAAATGAAATTTGGGGAGACCGTCAGATTGATCACTTGCTAAAGACAATCGAGAGGGCTTCTCGTTGCGGAAGCTTTACACTATCTGGATCTACTAGCAATAGAATTCTCTATACTTGAGAACGAATATTACATGTCAAACATTTATAGGTATTTTAAATAGGCCCTGCTGAATAAAATGAAAAATGAGGTAATGTAAATCCTCCTCCTGCCAAAAATGAAAATGAGGTAAATTGAGCATTCCTATATTCCAAATCAAAGGTTGCCATGTGGGCTTTTAAAATAAAATCTCCACCCTTTTCTACTTAGCTGTCTATTGCATGGCTTTTAATTGGATAGATAACAATGCATGATTGATCATATTTTTGGTAGATGAATAATTTAAGATAGACTCATTTAAACTAGTAGGGCAAGTGTGCCCCACTGATGGAACTTGCAATTCTAAACTGGGGGAAAAACTCTCCAGCAAGGAGGAAACACGCTCTATAATTTTAGATCTAGTGTTAATTAAAGCTGAAGAACGGAGGATATTAGTATGATTATTCTTTGGGCAAGTGATGAACACCCTTTGACTTTTGAAGAAAGAAATGTAAGTGGAGTTAGTCACATGTAGATCGATCAATTAATCTAGAGGTGGGCCTCAAACAAATTGAGGGAAGTTACCTTCCAAAAAAGGGAATACGATCAGTCCTTAATATTTGGGCTAAAAATAAAATAAAATACAAGAGTGAGTGAGAGTTTATATCGTCTTTTATGAGTATATATCAGATTAAACTTCCATTTTATTACAGTGGGGCTCCTCTTTTCTAGACTAAATTTCACACTTTATTTGATTTTCTGAAAGAATAAAAAAAAAAAGAGTGCAGTTAATCCAATGATGGCTTCATAAAGTTTTGAGAGGAATTATTAATATTACCAATGCCAGCACGGTGTGGGAGTAAAGAGATATGATCAATCTATAAGATATATAGGCCCCAACTGACTTGAGATTGTGGCCAAAGTAAATCCAAAACGACTGCGAGCTTATTGGCTTATGGAAGAGAACCGCAGGAGTTTTAGTGTTTTTGGCTTTCGGGCCGGGCTTTAGGGCCCGCAAGATTACGGGCATTTCAAGATTGGGCTCCACCCTCCCTTAGGCCTTAGGACTAAAAGAAAAGCCCTCATTTTCTCCAATCTTTGGCGGGCCGAGCCCGGCTATCTAGTCAAAGGGCCGGATTGACAACTCTAACCAATCACTTACTCCTTATTTGTATTATGACATGATGGACCAATCCGGGTTCCACTCGGTCGGTTTAAGCACTGTGGAACTACAGTGATTCGTTCGAAATTTAAGATCTGGGATCAAATTCGAGGCCTTGGCTGGCTACTTCAGAACCCAACCCCGTAAACGCTTGGTAATTCAGTGTTCAATTTGGCCATGAGTTTACTGTGGACTTGAAGCGATTCAAGTTGATAGTTTTGACATGATATGATGAATTTGTTAGATTTGGGATGACAATTGTAACCCAACCAACAAGTAGGTTAGATCCTTGTTCGCATATACATGTCATCCACAAATGTTAGTGCGCATATCAAAGGCCTAATATACAGCCCAATGCGGGCTGGGCTTGATTCAAGCCAGTGTTGATATGTTCCCGCGCACCAAGAAAAAAAAAATGGAAACAAAAACGAATTTCAAATTCCTATGACACTTGAAGCTCAGTCTACTAAAATCAAAGAGAAAGAGAGGGAGAGAAGCGGTGCTCCCTTTTTTCAACTTTTTTTTTGTTTTTTGTTTTTGTAAATACTCTTAAAAATTACAAAAATAAATAAATATAACACTAAGTTACTTACCTCCTTTTCCTTTTCCTTTTCCTCTTTTGTTTTGCCGTCCATGAATCTTCGGCTCCATTTGGTGCTTGTATTTCTATTGTTTCGCCGAAGTCATTTGGGGAGTTGTAAAGACGGATAAAAGGTATGTGCAGAAGATTTGCACGTTCATCTCCGGCCTTAATCATCTGTACGAGTTCTTCTGACATTTTGATTAGGTGGAGGTCTCGAAGACTAGTAAGGTACTGCACGCCTTCAGGTATTCTCTTCAACTCAGGGCACTGATCCAAAATTAATATTTTAATGCAAGGCATCGATCCATTTTCTATTTTTATCAGATTCACTTTGATTTGAGAAATCGCCAATCCCTCGAGTTTCAAAAAGCATCCATGACGGAAGCACAACTCCTCCCCAACATATCCCCTAATAAGACGAAGGGACATGAGATTGGGCAATGCTTCAAGTGAAGACAACGGATCTTCTTTTAAAAGAGACCTTTGTAACGCCAAGTGAGTGAGGTTTTGAAGGGAACCAATCCATGGAGATAGCCTTTCCAAACGACCTTCTAACCAGAGATACTTGAGATGGGTTGGTGGAGAAGATACAGCATCCAAATCAAGAATTTCTTCCTCGCTGTTCACTTCTATACTCAAATGGTAAAGAGCTTTCATCTTCTGTATGGAGGCAAAGATTTCTTTTCCATGATTTCTTTTCACATTTTGAATTCCCAAATATTTCATTTGAGTCAAGTTTCCCAGTTTTCTAACTGTATCATCGTTTATACCAATGAAATATAAAGTCTGTAAGCAATTCAAATTGAATATTCCATTCGGAGCTTGTGCGCCTGCTGGTATAGACATGTACCTCAATTTCTTCAACTTTTCTATTCCTTTGGGCAAGATCTTTATTTTAGTGTCCCGAATGTCCAATGATTGTAGATTCTGAAGCCTTCCTATAGATTTTGGAAGCTCCTCAACATTTGTTTTGCTCAAATCCAAATAGCGTAAATTGAATAACTCGACTAATTCATCAGGCACCCTCTCAATGGAAGAATTGCTTAGATCTAATACCCTCAACAGTTTATATTTTGACGAGATGCTACACAGGGACAGAGATGAAATTTCTATTTGGAACAACATCAATGACCGATGATGACAAGTGCTGGATGATTGAATGTTCACAATGCTATTTTGCATCGACAAATAACGGGCTTTGTTGGTCCAAATCTCTTCTTTTTTATCATGAGTACTGCAAAAGTTCTGTTCATGGCCAATTGATATAGCCAACTCTCGGAGAACATCATGCATTCGGACCCATTTATAAGGTCCAAATTTTCTTTCTATAATTTGCAGCATGCTTCTGCATTGAAGTTCCTTGATATAGTCTTCTGCCACCTCCTCTAATGTGTGTCCTTCCCTCTCTTTTATGAAACCTTCCGCAACCCATAACCTAATTAGTCTTCCTTCTTGAATTTCGTAATCTTCAGGGAAGAGGCCAAAATATAGGACACAGTATCTGAGGTTGTACGACAAATCATCAAAGCTAAGCAAGAGTATGTTCTTCATCCCACCCATTTTTTTATTGGTGCTTAGCTGCCAAGTAAGACTATTTTCTACCTTCCTCCATTCTAAGCTCGACTTTTCTTTTGTTAACATGAGCCCCCCAATAGTAACAATTGCCAGTGGTAAGCCATCACATTTTTGTACTAAGCTTTTTGCATATGGCTCCAGCTCTGGAGGACAACTTTTGTTCGAAAATGCTCTGTTACAGAAGAGGATCCAAGCATAGTCTTTTCCTAGAGGCTCAAGGTCGAGAATATTTTCAGCTTCGGCTTCGAAAGACATTGCGACATCACGTATTCGTGTTGTGAGCATTATCCTACTTCCACATCGATTGTTTGGAAATGCAACTCGTATATGGTTCCAATCGATGGTTTCCCATACATCATCTAAAACAATCACATACCTTTTATTCTGCAAACAATTGATGATTGTCTGCACAAGATTGCCGCCTTCCATTTTGTCGATGTCGTCAGGGACTGCCTCCTTGCTAGACTTGTACAGCTCCATTATCATGTTTCGCATGAGATCGTCCACTTTGTAAGACTGGGAGACAGTGATCCACGCATGACATTCAAAGTGATTCTTCACTTGTGGGCTGTCATAAACTTTTGTAACGAGAGTGGTCTTGCCAAGACCGCCCATTCCCACCACGGCGACCACCGCACGTTTTGGCCTTTCATCCATCAACTTTCCAATTAGGAAATCTTTCTTCTTATCAATCCCTACAATTTCTTCATCTGGGATGAAGTGTAAATATTCTCCAGAACGTTGCCAGTTTGCAACATCATCTTTCATCTTGGATGTCTGTCCTTCTTCATGGAAGCCATATCGCTGCCTTCTCTCTGAGATTTCGTGAATCTCAGATTTGATTACTTGCAGCGCAGAGGCAATTTTGTGCTTGTCATAGTAACGCTTTGGGAGGAGAAGGGTGTTGTAGAGAGCTCTTCCTATTAGTCCCTCCTCATCCTCATCCTCAGTGTGTTGCTCCGCAATCTGCCACATGTAAGTGTCAATGATATCCTCAACCTTGTAGGTGGCTTCTCTTACTTGATCTACCCATGTCCTCACTCCAACAACATCATCAGCACTCCTTTTTCTTCTGTCTGCATCCTTCAAGAAGGAGCGCATGCTCTGCAGCTCGTGTTGGATTTCATTAATGTTCCCGCGCAATCCTTGAAGAAGAGATGCTTCTTGCCGCACAAGAGAATCCAGGGTTTGAAGCAGGAAACCCACAGCACTCTCTGCCATGTTTGCGACACGCACTGATTTCTCTTTTAAAGAAGATGCTAATAAAATCTGGAAATGTTTGCTTCCACGCTCGGATCAGATCAGAGATACAGACAGATCTTTGCCTCTGGACACTGCACACTCGTATCAAAGAGGGAGACTCTGGATGACCTCGGAGAAGGTGATCTGTTGAGAAACAGAGGATGAAGACTCTGTGGGGGCCGGGGCTGAGTTGCTGAGAAGGAAACAGATCAGAGACGAGTTTGAAGAAGGAAATCCACAGCACTCTCTGCCATGTTTGCAGCACGCAATGATTTCTCTCTTAAAAGAAGATGCCAACAAAATCTGGAATTGTTTGTTTCCACACTCGGATCAGATCAGAGATACAGGCAGATCTTTGCCTCTGGACACTGCACACTCGGATCAAAGTGGGAGACTATGGATGACCTTGGAGAAGGTGATCTGTTGAGAAACAGAGAGGATCAAGAAAGACTCTGTGGCGCTGAGTTGCAGAGAAGGAAACAGATCAGAGACGAGTTTCTGTGTGCAGAAATCGGGATCTTGGAGAAGGAGATCGGCATTGCCGTCGCTGCTTGCTGGAGTAGATCTTTTTCAGACGAGGGAGATGAGGGATAGCCACCTTTACCAAAACTCAAAAACGTAATGTGCAAGACAGAAGAGAATTCTCCCTTTAGTGGTGGTTGTCAAAAGTTTGTGAAAAAAAAATAAAAATGTGGACCTTCGTATTTTTGCTTTCGGTGGAGTGAAAGGACTGAGTGGGTTGCCTTTTGTTTTCGGTGAGAGGGGATGCAGACCGTAGACTGTAGACTGTAGACTGTAGACTGTAGACTGTAGAGACAGAAATAGAGGAAGAGGACTTCGGCGTCTTCTGATTTTAAAAGGCTTTGAAGAATCGGACGTATCGTTTATTTCTACTTGGAATTTCCACTATCAAATGATGGACTCATCTTTACCCAAAGAAAATTGTTGTCAATGAATATGAGAAATCTATGAAATTCGTAGGAGGATTTTCTTTGAAAAAAATTATAAATTTTTTTTTGAAAAAAATTATAAATTTTCTTCTATTAGTGACTTTTTCATCACCTTAGCAAAATGGCTCAAGAGACCTGTGCAAGCCCATCTGCCTGAACGTTGGCTCATGTAGACATCACTCGAAGAACTTGTAAACAATCCTAATTTAATCTTAGGCACTCACGGAACTTGTTAACAATCCTATTTTAATCTTTAGACTTGTACACACCATAAAATAATACTATATAAATCTTTATATGCATTTCCATAACTTACAAGAATATCCTACAGGTACTGCAACTTGATACAATAGTAGTCTTTTGTTAATCTTTCATATCATTCAAGATCTCCATCGATGCATTAAGGACCCATTTGGATAATTCATTTCTAAAGTGAATTCAAGTAAATGGTTAATGTAAAAGATAAAGAAGAAAAAAAAAATAGGTCTTATAAAAAAAAAAGTACAAAATCTTAAAATCCGCCTTCTTCACTTTATGTCATTTTGTGGCATATGGATGAACTTTTTTTTTTTTTTTTTTTTTACTTTTTTGAGAAAAATGAAGAGGCCTTTTTGTCTTTTAGTAAAATTAGAGAATGACTTTTTAATTTTTTATTTTTTAAAGAAGATGTGATTTTTGAAATTTTATACTTTTTAGTAAGACTCATTCTTTTGTTGTCTCTTAAAAGTAACTTTTCACTTAAATTCACTTTACAAGTGAATTTACCCAAATGGGCTCTAAAAGCTGTTTGTACATTTGATTTCATATGCTCTAGCTATCCTAAAAAGCCTCAGACCCCACCAATGCACATCTTAAGCCGCGACTGTGGCAACGAGCCTAGGCCTTCTTTGAATTTGGCTGTGTTCCTAGGCCTTGGACTTAATCAGGCCTGATAAACATGCTGGGCTTGTCCTGCACCTGGGCCCCGGGTTAATCTTGTTGTTTAAAATGTCCTGCATTGACACTTGGCACAAGGGGTACATACATTTTGAAATAGGCTGAACCCAGTATGCCTTTCGGGTCCTTTGAGATGGATCTAGGCCTGACTGTCATGCATGATAATGAGACGGGCTGGGCTTGAAGAAGCATCAACCTGTCTCACCCATCCCGATCCCTGAATATCCGTATCTCCCACTTATATGGGACCTGTGCCCACTTTAAGATTTTCATATGAGAATGGGTCTCACTTACACACCTCAGCACAAAGAAATGTAACCATGTGGAACATTTAGATTGCTCAACCATATGTCATTTGCAGTCTGGGTCATAGTTAATAGTCATAGCGGTCTGGATAATGGGTCAGTTTTCTATTAGTCCTGTGATTCTATAACGGTCTGTAAGTACAAATCAAAATCTAAAGAAGGCCCTTATCTTGTGCCACGCCAACTATCAATTCCAGATCTTAAAAAGGGTCCACATTGTCGGCATCCCCACAGATGTTGACATTTGCCTGGCTCAACACGACAAAGACTTTGGCCCATATTTATTGGGCTTCACTGGAATCATGGGCCAATTGATTAACAAATCAGGAATGGACTAGCAAAACATGTCCACGCTTAGCAGGGGCAATGTAATTTATAATATTAAAAATAATAAGAATTTGAAATAATATTTAATCTAAATTATATTAAGATGGTCAAAATTACAATCAAAACTAAGACTTACAATAATAACAAAGAAATATAGTTGGTTAATTTCAAAATGATAATACTTTAATTTGTTTGAAACCAATTAAGTATTTTCTTCAAACATTCTTTTGAAATCATATGAATAACCCATAATAAAAAAAAATAGAAGTGGTAAAAATACCACAAAAATACTATATGAAAACAAAAGTCTATAGACAATCTAATAACAAAAATAACTTAGAAGAAACAAATAAACTCATAGAAACCCAATGCCTAAAAACTAAAAGTTGCAAAAAAATAAAAGAAAAAACATAAATCTATGTAAACCTATCACAACAGAAAATAAAAGAACCCATCAAAAGAGGAAAAAAACAACTATGATAAAAAAATATTAAGACACCAGAAAATACATGAAAAAGGAAAAAATTTAAGAAAGGAAATATATATGATCACACAATTGTGTTGCATAAATAATTGAAAATGCAACTATAATAACCCTCATGTTTCACTCAATTCTTGTTAATTTGGATTGCATGATTGAAGGGAGAGTAAAGAGTCTAACCCTCTGTTTGGGGGGGGGGGGGGGGGGGGGGGGGGTGTACAAAAATTTTCCCCCCATAATGGGGGGAGGAGGGGGGAAAAGTGGTAAAATTACCATATTGCCCTTTATATATAAAAGAGAATTTTAATGTTTTTATAAAAGTAAGGGCAAAAGGGTAATTTTCTCTTTATCTTACTTACAAACAAAACCCTACTTTTCCACTTTTCTTCCCCCTACTTTTTTACTTCCCAAACAAGAAGAGGTAAAATTAATTTTTCCTCCCCTCCCCTCCCCTTCATTTTCCCAAACGGACCGTAAATCTAATTAAATGCCATCTCAAATTGGAAACTATGATGGGGTTGAATGAGATGACAAATGGAAAGTTTAGATGACAGACTTCTCAATATGGCATTAGATATGATCTGCTTACTTATAGGGTGTTCATAGGTTGGGTTGGGCTGGGCTAAGGCATATCCAGGCTTAGCCTGGCTTTAGAAATATCGGCCTAGGCCGGGCCTAAGTCTGACACGATTGTACAAGTTTGGCCTGAATCTGCCCATTTAATCAATCGGGTCAAGTCGAAATGGGCTTTTTATCACTTTTGTGGGCATTTGATCAATTGTTTGGACTAATCAAATTAAATTGAATGCATTCCTTACTCAGGCCGAGCCGGGCTTTGGGCTTTCTATCACTTAATCCAAGCCTGATCCAATTATAAAAATGGGGCCTAATTACATATCCAAGCCCGGGCCTTGAGCACCCCTCATTACCTATGACTTTAGATAAGAAAAATCTGAGTACGCATTAGAAAAGCAAGCTTGTGCAAGCACGGGCACAAAAACTAAATTATATATAAGTTTAGAATTTTTAGAAAGAAAGAAGTTTTAAATAAAAAAAAAATTATGTTATCTTCATTAAGATTCTATATTTAAAATTTTATTAAAAAGAAGAAACGAGCACTTAACTTACATAAACTATTATAATGACTTTTTAAATATTAAATTAAGGAAAGATAACAATAAAAAATAATTGTAAAGCCCGATAACATGATAATTGTAAAGATATGGATGCTACGACATTCTTTTTTTTCCATGAATGTGAATGGATGAGTGGGAATTCATTGGATAGATGAGTTGGGATTCATCCTTATATTATACACGTTTTGGATGATGTTTTGGTTTAAGATTTGGAAATTAAATAGTTTGAAAGAATCCAATTTTAAACATACCAAATGTGAATGGATTGATTAGAGAGCGTGGAAGAATGGACTCTTTAATATAAAACTCTTTTTAAATTAACCTTTTTATTTAGATGGCTAAAATAGAAAAATTCTTTTGAATTCCTAAAATCTCTCTTTTAAGTTAAATCGGGTTTAAATTGAAATTGAAATTGACCTCCAATTTCTCAATCAATTGCAAAATTAGAGTTCAATTTTGAAATCGAATCCTACATCTATAATATATATTAATAGGAATTGGATTCGATTTTGGCATTTCAATTGCTTTCCAAAAGATTCCAATGAAATTGTGAATCCCCACCTACCCCACGTATATTTTTTTCTTGAATTTGCATCTAATATTGAAGGATTGTGGGACCATTGATGATTTTTTTTTTTTAATGGTATCCGTTAAAAGGAGTTTACCTTATGGTCTTTTTTTTTTTTTTTTTTTCATTTAATTTTCTGAAATAAACATGCCCAGATTTTCATTTTTATGGTGGCAGGGAAGAGCTATTATGACATTTTATGTTTCTATGTGAAAAATTGATGCATTAACTCAAGTAAAAGTGTCATGGAGAAAAGGAAAAAAGCCCAACTCACGTTTGATCTGATGCCCATGAACAGAAATGCGCGTAACATCTGCAATTTGATCAATCTCCTAATAGAAAAGGATCTGCCAAGGAAAGTGCTGGGAGTGTTACGTTGGGAAAATTGGATTAGTGATGGGCACAAAGAAAGGAATTTGAATCCTTCAATCCTCGGAAACATTTATTCGTCTCTTGACAAATCTACAAATATTGCATGGACTACCACTACAAACCATACTGTTAAAATAACTTTTTTTTGCTGAAACATACCTGTTAAAATCACTTTCAGCACTAATATTAGCAATTGTATCAATCAACATCTTACACATTCATTTATCCTTGGCCACCGCCCACCAGTGGAACACAGAAAACCACATTTTTGGATTGCTTGAGGATGTTGTTGGGTTGTGACCTTCCCCATCACCTGTTGTGTTGGCACACAACTTATAAGTAAGCCCGGCTCCTCTTCTTTAGATATTGCCTTGATCGAAAAATGTTGCAAAGGGGTCTTAGAAGGTTCACGCCCAAAGAAGATAATTGTAAACAGGAGATGCACCTGGCTTGAGCCACGAGGGGGCACCAATGGTTAAGGATGGTGATCGGGATTCAGCAGCTGCCAATTTCAATTCTAGCGGATGCAAGTGGACAGAGGAAATGAAAATGATTGCTTTTTGTAGGACTTTTGGGAGGTGGGCCATTGATCATTTGGTGGGTCCATCCATCCTCACTTGTGAAATTATTTTCATCAATCTTTCAATATGCTGAAGTTCTTGTTCAAAATTCAGATGAGTGATTATGAAACAGAGAATTTTTAGAATTCTGATGTGATTAAATTTAGATGAGCCACACAGTGGAGTTTCACTTGTATCCCTCAATTATCTGATTTGGGAGAGCCTCAAGGATCTTGACTCCAAGACAAGTCACTCTTCCACCCCCTCTCTATTTCCCAATCAACCCACTTAGTTAACGTTATGGTCGATCAATCAACCCACATAGTTAACCTGCCTAACCAGTTTAAATGTATTGGATTAGTGTTGACCTGCTTATCTAATCTCATTTAAAAAATTTGCTGATTTAATATTTTGGTACTCATAGCAGTCTATTTTATATATTTTATATGGAATGAGCTGAGTTTATATTGAGCACTTTTTTTGTTGTGCATACTGGCCTTTAGTATTTGCAATAGATTAGGTTTGTGCTTAGGATTCTGCAAGTTGGGTCAGGTTAAATGGGTTGACCTGCATTTAATGTAAAGTTGGGTCGGACTGTCAGAATGACCCACAATGGGGGTGGGGTTGAAGTTATTTGACTCATGTTAAAAACGAGTCGAATATAGGTTAAACTTCAACCCACCAACACCCTTCATCAATATGACCCATTTTGACCCGACTGACCCATTTCCCATCCCAGCTCTCTGTATTTCCATCTCTCTCCACTTTCTTCTCCTCTATAAATGGCACTTTAATAGAAGATCAGGAGGGTAGTATTTGCATGTAAACCGTAACGAGCAAATTGATTTTATAGCTAGGTAGATCCACTGATGGATGGTCCTCCACAAACTGATAGATGACCCTCCTCTACATACAATGTATTATGGGATCTTTTTTTTACCATTACCCATTTAAATATGACTCGCGTGATGGAGTATCAAATTGGCTAATATTTTTGGACATCCGCCTAAAAGATCATGTGATATGATGTACGTGTCTGGCCATGTAAAAGCGAGCCTGCCAATATAAATTGGTTACAAGTTCCATGAAAATCATCACCATAGACATGGTCACATGGTTGGATCATTTTGATCTTCCTTCAAGTGGGACATGTTTTTTTTTTTTTTTTTTTGAAGTATATGATATTGTATATGGAAGGCTGTCCATAAGTGGGCCCGCATTTAAAATTCCAATGGTTTACATGTAAATAAATCATTATTGTACAAGTGGCCGGTTGCATGGCTTGTCTGAACTTATATTAATGTACCGTGGTTAAAGAAGTTTGGATCATCCGCGTCTTAGAAGAATCCTGAACTAAAGGAGTGACATTCCATAATGGGGCCCTGAGCAAAAAGAGTAAAATTCCACAATGGGGTCCACCTAATGAAAATTCGAGCCGTTCAATTTAAACTCTGTATGGTGTATGGGACATTCTTAATAGGAGCAGGTCCCATCCTAAGATTAACCACATTTTTTTTTTTTTTACAATAACTGACTATAGGACTGACTTTTAATAGGGAAAAACAGAAAATGCAAAAATCTTGAGAACAACTTCACATCTGAAAGCTCTGCAGACTCTAAACCATTCAAAGAAACCCATTCTCTTGATACACGCCCTTGGTTTGCTCGCAACATATCTTGGCATCTTGGATACCTAGGATTTCTTTGAGGTGTTAAACTTGAAATCTTCTTTACTACCTCCTGTTTGGCAGCACCTTGAGTTTAAGTTAGTCCACACTAACGAACTCTCAAATGTTGGGCTTTCTGCTCATCAATTGTCCAAACTTATCCAATGATCAAGATTGAGGCAGTAGGTGTACTCCACCATGCTCAGAACTTGATCATTATTTTTCAAATAAATCGAGCTAGGGCTCAACCATTTAACGCCATTGTAGGTTCAAACAAGTAGATATCCTATGAATTCAAAAAAATAATAGGAATCACGCATGATAGACTAAAACATCTAATCTAATTCAAATACGAATGACACCATCATTAAAATGCAAATCACACAAATGTTAATACGAATCATGCTATAGTAGCCTTAAACATCTAATGTCAATTGAAATCACACCATCACCATTGTAGGTCCAAATAAACATGCCTTAAAAAAATACACCTTTCAAGATACAAATCACACAAATATTAATGAATCACCCCATTGCAGTATCAAACATCTAATGCCAATATCACACAAATGTTAATAGGAGTCACCCCATTGCAGTCTCAAACATCTAATGCTAATATCACACACATTACTATTATGGGTCACCCCATTGCAGTCTCACACATCTGATGCCAATGTCACACAAATATTAATATGAATCACCCCATTGTAGTCTCAAACATCTACTGCCAATACAAATCACGCCATCACCATTGTAGCATCAATCACCAACGCAAATTGAGTCATCGATAATGTACTCCTAATCCCTACATAAACAGAAAATAGGCACTATATGAGACCAAGATTAACCATGAAATTACATTTGCAACATCAAACACATTCCGACCATAAAATCTCCAAATGTCTAATAAGTAATTTCTCTCCTCCATAAAACACACACACACACACACACACACAATCTTGCATATAAAATATAATGCCTACTCTCGAGTTTACATCCAATAAACAAAATTAAAACAAGATTAACTAAATAATCTACTGATCAAACATCCAATGTTGTAAAATAGAAACAAGTTCAAATGGAGCACAAATAATAAAAAATAATTGGAGAAATAAACTCTCAATCAATGACCTAACCCAATGATTATGAATAAAAGCAAAGAAGCTAGAATTCCCTAAACCCAAAATATACCCCAAAACTGAGGAATAGAAAGCTGAATTCAATGAAAGACTGCAACACCTCACATTAATATCCGATTCGCCGAATTTGCAACTCTCAGTCCCAAACTGAAATACAAATACAAATTTACAAAAACTCCCAAAAAATTTGAAAATTGATTATGCAGCTCCCAGTGCCAAACTGAAAACGAAATGCATATTTAAAAATAAATGAAAATTAAATCCCACTCCCAAACCGGAGAAAATAAATGAAACTCGAAAGTTTACTACCCAATATGATCTTTGTAACATTCAAAGAATAAAAAATATTCAAGATCCTTGGTTGAAGTACCAATGTAACCAACTAAAAACCCTTATCTAGAAGCCTAAATCCAAATGGGAGATCATTCAACACTATTGGTAGCGGGGAGATAGAATTTTCTGTAAAACCCTATCAATACAACTTCATCATTAGTAGCAAAAGTGATAAATCAATATTTTCTAATCATCGTCATCATCATCAAAGCCGTGACTCAACTATATTGGAGTCAGCCACATGAATTTTATTTCTCAATTCCGATGTATCTCGAGTCAAATCCTCAAATAAGTTGCACTTCTTCAAATTTATTTGTATTACCTCCTTCCACGTCGTCCTTGACCTACTCATTCCATCCACCTGCATAGCCAAATCTATTCTTACCAGCGCCATTGCGGACCTGCGTTGGACATGTTTAAACTATCTCAAATGGATTTTTTTCTAATTTTCTCCCTTATTGATGTTGCCCTTAAATGCTCTCGAACGCACCCATTTCTAATTTTATCCTTCCTAGTTTTACCACACATCTACCTCAACATTTCTATCTCTGCTACATCCATTTTGTACATATGTTGCTTCTTAATTAACCAACATTCTGCTCCATAGGTCATAACTGGTGTAATCGCTATAATGTAAAATTCTTCCTTTAATCTTGTTGGCATTTTTCCCTTCAATCTTGATGACTTTCTGCTACTCTTACCAAAAGTAAAAATACAAGAAATCTACTACATATAAATCTCAATTGGAAAGTCAAGCGCATTGCCTTACTCTCCTCTTGAACTCTTAAATCCCGAACCCAAAATTTGCAATTAAAGTAACAACCACGCTAAATCTCGGCCAAAATACACTTGTACATTTAAGCTGGCATGACATGGATCCGGCCATGCTAAATCTCAGCCAAAGTAAATAAATAAATAAAAATATACCGAAAGGGTAAAAGGAAAATTCTAAAGTCAATGAATATATTATTACCAGTCTTAAATTTTCTAAAATGAAAAATCATTCAAAAATAAAAAAAAAGTGATGTAAAATTACATAAGCTGCAAATAAAAGTTGAATTTATAAATTTTTAAGTACTCCAGTTTTCCATGTAATCTGAAGTGGAAAAGAGATGAAAGAATCGTGTGAGGTTAGATTAGTTTCTATCTTATCTCTTAATTATGCATTATAATGAAGCCAGGTTGATTAATTCTAAGTTCCAAATACTTTTAAAGCCTTATATTCGTTTATTTTGGATTTATTTTTTTAATTATAATAATATTCTTTTCTACTAGGTATCTCTTAAACATGATGTTACAAATGTTTATCAGACATATTTAGCATTTTCTGTTGTTAATTATGATTTTAATTTTTTTTTAATTTTTCTTCTTAAAAACTTTCTTATCTTGAAGAGATATCATACTGTGTAAGATTGATAGCTTGGGCGTTATTTTTACTTTTATATTTTGATTTAAAGATAAAAAAATATATATACCAATATCTTAGACTTATATAACTAGTTACACATATCACCTATTGTTTATTCATATAAGTCAATATGATATGTATGATAGACTTATTTGTCATTTTATTTATACTACTATGTATGGAAGAATGGATGGATTATGAATAACTACTTTTTTCTTTTTTTTAATTATAAATTATTTTTATTATTTTTAGAAAGAAAAAATCCTAAGATTCACAATTTGATTTATGAGTATGAACGATTAGTGATAAGATTCTAATTTTCTAAACATTTGTCATAAATATAATTTCTAGCACAAAAAGAAGAATCCGGCCTTGCTATAGTGTCACATAGGATATCCATTGAAAATAGTTAGGAGATGGGATGAAGCACACCTGAAGCATGACGCTTGGTGCAAATATACCTTCATTTGAAGCCAGCCAAGTTTAGAGAACTTGTCCATGATTGTGTTCAAATGCGGAGTTACACCTGTTTGAAGGGAGGAAGAAGAATGAAAATTAGAAATCCCATATCCATGCCTATAAAACCATAAGCAATGCATAACTTGTAAATGTCATAACCTCAAAATAAATGACAAATTTCACTCAAATGAGATTTGGGGAGATCATCGGATTGATCACATGCTAAAGACAATCAAGAGGGCTTCTCGTTGCAGAAGCGTTACACTATCTAAATGTACTAGCAGTAGAGTTCTCTATACTATAGAGAACGAATATTACATATGAAAGAATTAAAAGTATTTTAAATTGGCCCGGCTGAATAAAATGAAAAATGAGGTAATATATATCCTCCACCTGCCCAAAATGAAAAATGAGGTAAATTGAGCATTCTTATGTTCCAAATCAAAGGTTGCCATGTGGACTTTTAAAATAAAATCTCCTCCATTTTCTACTTAGTTGTCCGTTGCATGGATTTTAATTGGATAGATAACAATGCATGATTGCTCATATTTTGGATAGATAAATAATCCAGATAAACTCATTTAAACTAGTGGGGCAAGTGTGCCCCACTGATGGAACATGCAATCCAGAAAAACTCTCCAGCAAGGAGGAAACAAGCTCTACAATTTTACATCTAGTATTAATTAAAGCAGATCTATAATTTTACATATAATATTATTACCAATGCCAACACGGTGTGAGAGTAAAGAGATATGATCAACCTAAGACGTGATCAGTCCTTATTATTTGGGCTAAAAAAGGAAAATACATGAGTGAGGTAGAGTTTATATTGTCTTTTATGAATATCTGACTAAATTTCTATTTTATCACTGTGTGGGGCAATTCTTAAGACGCCGAAGTTATGTTAATTCCAGCAACGATGCCAGTTCCTCTGATATTCATTTCGGCCACATGCATGGACAAGATCAGGTCCAATGTGACTGACATTAATCAGTATGGGCTGATCGAACCATCAGTTACATGTGGGCTATGATGATCCTCACTTATTACAATAGGCGATAATACCTTAGCATCAATCATGTCAGGCCCACTACCAAAAACGATTGTCAAAGTCTTCCTTAACACATAGATGCATACACTAAGCAGAGCTACGAAAGGCGGAGAAAACATAAAAAACGCACTGTGCGGGACCGTCTTCGCTCGTCCTTCCTTCTGAGGGGAGGTCTGGGGCGAAAGCTGTTGCAGATGACTTCAACGAACGCCTTTTCATCCCGATCAATGTTCAGGAGCGCCATCTTCGTTCAGAACCACTCTGAAGGGTAGTAACGGCACCTCTACGGCAAGGAAATTCTCAGCGGCATCCTGGAGAGAAAGATCCTCTGCCAGGTGGAACTCGACGAAGTAAGTCCCAAGTGGTAAATGGGCCATGTCTACCAGATCATCAGGAGGATGACGACGATGAAGACTATAATCCTAACGAAGACTTCGATTCCACCCTTGAAGAGATTCGAGCACAGAATGTCACTATCCAAGAGAAAGATGCCTTGATCTATCAGCTCCGGCAGCAGCTGAAGGAAAGAGCAGTAAACTCAACTGGACAGCATTCACGGCGATATAGCCAGGAAGGTGATTCTCATGGTAGACAGATTACTCCTTCCAAGAGAGACCTGAGAACTCACTTCAACGAGAAGAGGCGTGGTCGAACTCGTGATGAAGGCTCGAGTAATAGTCGCAGCCATTCAAGGAGAAAGTCGGAGACCATACCAAAAGCCAGACATGACACCTAGGAATGGCTCGACGAGTGCATTCAGCAGGCGGTTCGGCATAATCTGGAAATGGCCGGTCTCGCCTGAGACCAGCGAGATGTTTGCGCATCCATTGATCTCGGCGCGTCCCCTTTTTCTCGCGCCATCAATGATTTTCCCCTCCCAAGGAAGTTTACTGTCCCGAGGTTCGTCACTTATGGCGGACCTCGGATCCAGCTGCACATCTTCGACACTTCTCTCAGAGGATGTTTGTTTAGGGAAATGAAGGTCATTTGAACTGTAGAGTTTTTTCCTCCAGTCTGGGTGAACTCCCCCTGAAATGGTTCTGCGGACTCCCAGAGAAATCTATCTCGAGTTGGCAACAACTCCAGCATTCCTTAATGAAGAAATTCTAGGCCTACAGAGTCTTGCCTAAAACTGATGTGGATATAATGGCCCTTAAAATGAAACGAGAAGAGAATATCACCCAGTTCGCCAAGCGATTCCGGATGATCTACTGCCAGATTGACAACTCCAAAGACGAAGTAGCAATTTTTGCTTCCCAAAATGCTCTGTTACCAGATAATGATCTTCGTAAAGATCTGGCCGGAAACCCTGTAACCTCTATAACAACACTAATGGCCAGGGTAAATCGTTTTATTGCTCAAGAAGAAGACTAGGTTCAAGCTCGGGAAAACTTCGACGTCGGATAGAGAGATCGAGGTGGCAAACCTTCGAAGAAGGACAGGGGATCATTTCGTAGAGAAGAGCCGAACCGACGCTGGGCTCCCACCAGCTAGGCGAAGGCTTCAGCATCCACCCCAGAAGGTAGCAAGAGACTCAGGCCATCTTTTGACCCTTATAAAGCTGTCAATACCATCTTCAAAGAGCCTATTCATAAGATCATGAATAAAATCAAGTCAAAGTCGTACTTCAGCTGGCCGCAGCCCATGAGGGGCGACCCATCCACCCGTGATCAGAGTAGATTATGTGCTTATCATAAACAAAGCGGACACAAAACCGAAGAATGCAGAATCTTGAAGTTGCATCTAGAGAAACTCGTCCAAGACTGGCATCTGAAGGATTATATCAAAGCGGGTGTCAGGAATGACGGCCGAGCTTCGCGCCAAGACGAAAAAGGCCAGGACAGTGACGAGTCCGAAAGGTTCATAAGTGTCATCCACCTAGCTCCTCCTCCCAAGGGTAGTAACCAAGCTCGTACTGAAGCCAGGCAGACCTCCCATGGTAAACAAGTGATGACGGTCGAGCTCGAACCAGCTGCAAAAAGAGCTCGGAGAGAACAACCCAAGATATGGTTCTCAGATGGAGATTTGGAAGGTGTCCAGCTCCCCCACAATGACCCACTCGTCGTCACTCTGAAGCTGAAAAACTGCAAAGTACAGAGGATCCTCGTTGACCCCGAGCAGTCCATCCGAGGTCCTCTACTTCGATTGTTTCAAGAAGATGGGCCTTTCAGAAGAATACCTGCAAGACGCCCGAACTCCTCTAATAGGTTTCAGCACCAAACCCATATACCTCAAAGGAAAGGTGACCCTCAAAGTTCAAGTTGAAGGAGCATCCGTGATGACAGACTTTCTGGTGGTTGATGCGCCATCTCCCTATAACACCATAATGGGCAGGACATGGCTCCATGGTATGGAAGCGGTGCCCTCTACTCGCCACCAAAGGCTTAAGTTCCCGTTGGAAGATAAAGATGGCAAAATGGAGATAGTCACGGTCAAGGGAGACCAACAGATAGCCAAAACAGTGCTTGATGGTCGTGGTTCCTGGAGAGCAAGAGCCCAAGTAGGTCAACATGGCCGAATTGGAGAAAAAGTTAAACAAAGTCGGCCAAGATCCAGAGAAGAAGAACGTGGAAGATCTGACAGAGATCAGCATCGACCCGCATGATCCAGAAAGATTCTTCCTGCTCGGAAGCCAGCTTACCAAGACAGAAAGGTCCGAACTTGTTGAATTCTTGATGTTGCATAGAGAAGTCTTCTCCTAGACGCCCTACGAGATGCCTGGCATCAACCCCGAGGTCATGTGCCATAAGCTAAATATAGACCCTAATCACAAGCCAGTAATGCAAAAGGCTCGCAGAGGTGAGGTGCTGCAAATAGCGGCCGTGATTGAGGAAGTGGACAAGTTACTGGAAGCCGAAGTGATCAGAGAAGTCCAATACCCGGTCTGGTTGGCTAACATGGTGGTGGTCAAGAAAAAAACCGGCAAGTGGAGAGTGTGCGTCGACTTCACCGACCTCAACAAAGCCTGCCCCAAGGACAGCTTCTCACTCCCTAAAATTGATTAGATGATCGACGCCATCGCTGGTCATGATAGGATGAGTTTCCTCAACGCATATCGGGGCTATCATCAAATACCATTGTATGGACTGGACGAAGAGAAGACCGCATTCATAACACCTAGAGGCACTTACTGTTACAAAGTGATGCCATTTGGGTTAAAGAACGCAGGAGCAACTTATCAGCGACTCGTCACCAAAATGTTTCAGGCACAGCTCGGGAAGATCGTTGAAGTGTACATTGATGATATGGTCGTCAAAACCAGGCAATCCCAGAATCATTTAGAAGATTTAACCCAAGTTTTTGACATTATGAAGAAGTTCAAGCTTAAGCTAAACGCCTCCAAGTGTGCTTTCGGTGTCGGTTCCGGCAAGTTCCTTGGAAGCTTAGTTACACGAAGAGGAATCGAGGCCAATCCAGATCAAATATCAGCCATCCTCAGAGTGCAGAGTCCCACCACTGCAAAAGAAGTCCAGAAGCTCACCGGCATGGCTGCCGCACTAAATCGTTTCATCAGCAGATCCTCAGATAAGTGTCGGCCCTTCTTTCAACTTCTAAGAAAAAATTTAAAATTCCAATGGACCCCAGAGTGTGACCAGGTTTTACAAGCACTCAAAACCTATTTCTCTTCACCCCCCTTACTTTCAACTCCAAAACAAGGAGAAACACTATACTTGTATTTGGCGGTCTCGGATCATGCGGTAAGCACGGTCCTCGTCAGAGAGGAAGATAAGCTTCAAAAACCAATCTATTATACGAGCAAAACCCTCCTTGATGCCAGACCAGATATTTGCAATTGGAGAAGCTCGTGTTGGCGCTTGTCAATGCCTCTCGTAAGCTCTCCCATTATTTTTAAACTCATGCCATAGTGGTTGTTACGGAACATCCACCAAAATCTATCTTCAAAAAAGCTGACTTTTCAGGAAGAATTTCCAAATGGCCGGTTGAACTGGGACAGTATGATATTCAATACCAACCCAGGACGGCGGTCAAAGCCCAAATTGTGGCAGATTTCATCGTGGAGTTCGTCTCTCCAAGTTCGGCACCAACCCAGCCCGGCACCGAACTGAAGGGCAGAGGACTTGAGGAAGCACTCATGGAGAGTGATGAGCGACCTCAGAATCAATTCCTTGCCTCGATTTGGAAAGTCTTCGTTAACGGATCCTCAACTTCCAGAAGAGCTGGCGCTGGTGTTGTCCTCCAGTCTCCAGAAAAACTGGTCATCAAGCAGGCTTTAACCCTGGATTTCAAGGCATCAAATAACGAAGCTGAGTATGAAGCCCTAATAGCAGGACTAAACAGCGTCAAAATCCTCGGAGCTCAACAGCTAGTAGTCTTCAGCGATTCACAGCTGGTGACAAACCAGTTGACTGAAGACTACCAAGCTCGCGACGATAGGATGGCTGCTTACCTAGCCAATGCAAAAAAGCTCCTCTCTCAGTTCCAGACAGCCGAGATCAGACAAATAGGCAGAGAGTCCAATTCTCACTCCGATGCCCTTGCTAATTTAGCCTCTGGCGTTGAAGCAGGAAAGAAAAGAGTCGTCGAAGTAGAATCGTTGGCAAAGCCCAGTATAGAGCTCCACTCACCCAGGGAAATCCTTTGCCTTGATAGAGCCATGTGTTGCCCACAGCCACGGTCCTCTGACTGTTCTTTCTCCCCTTTCAGGTCCCTGAAGCGGCTGGCTTTCCACAGTCATTTGGATAAGTCCTGTAAGGCTCCCTTTAATCTTGTAAGTTATATTTTCTGCGCTTACAATCACAGTGGGGCTCTTTGCTAGACTAAATTTCACACTTTCTTTGATTTTCTGAAAGAATAATAAAAAAAAAAATGAGTGCAGTCAATCACATGGATCAGTTGATCAATCCAATTATGGTGGGCCTCATAAGATCTTGAGTGGAATTATTACCCGTGCCAACACGGTGTAAGAGTAAAGAGATATGATCTATCTACACCAAATGACTTGAGATTGTGGCCAAAGTAAATCCAAAACGATTGCGAGCTTATTGTGTGTAATTAAAATGAAAAAGAGAGAGAAATGGTACTCCCTTTTCTTCAAATTATTTTTGTTTTTTTGTTTTTGTAAATACTCAGAAAAAAAATGCTAACATAAATAAATAAATATAACACTAAGTTACTTACCTTCTTTTCATTTTCCACTTTTCGTGATGATGAATCTCCATCTCCAACTGGTGCTTGTATTTCTATATTTTCGCTGAACTTAATTGTGGAGTTATAATGACGGATTATAGGGATGTGCAGAAGATTTACACGTTCACCTCCCGCCTTAATCCTCTGTAACAGTTCTTCTGACATGTCCTTTAGGCGGAGTTCTTGAAGACTAGTGAGGTACTGCATGCCCTCAGGTATTCTCTTCAACTCAGGACACTCTTTCAAATATAACTTTTTAATGCAAATCATCGATCCATTTTCTATTTTTATCAGATTCAATTTAGGGATTCCAGAAATCCCCAATACATTGAGTTTCAAGAAGCATCCATGACGGAAGCACAATTCCTCCCCAACATATACCATTATAAGACAAAGGGACAATAGATTGGGCAATGCTTCAAGTGACGACAATGGATCTTCTTTCAAATGAGAACTTCGTAAATCCAAGGTAGCGAGGTTTTGAAGGGAACCAATCCATGGAGGTAGCCTCTCCAAACGCCCTTCTAACAAGAGATGTTTGAGATGGGCTGGTGGAGAAGATACTGCATCCAAATCTAGAATTTCTTCCTTGCTGATGACTCGTACAATCAAATGGAGAAGGGCTTTCATCTTCTGTAGGGAGGCAGATAGTTCTTTTCCATAATTTCTTTTCACATTCACAATTCTCAAATATCTTAGTTGAGTCAAGTTTCCCACTTTTCTAACTGTACCATCGTTTATAACAATGTTACATAAAGTCTGTAAGCAATTCAAATCGAATATTCCATCCTCAGCTTATGTGCCTGACGGTAAAAGCACGTGCCTCAATTTCTTCAACTTTTCTACTCCTTTGGGCAGGATCTTTATTTTAGTTTCATGAATGTCCAATGTTTGTAGATTTTGAAGCCTTCCTATAGATTTTGGAAGCGCCTCAACATTTGTATGGCTCAAATCCAAACAACGTAAATTAAATAACTCGACTAATTCATCAGGAACACTCTCAATGGAAGAACCCTTTAGATCTAACACCCTCAATAGTTTATATCTTGATGAGATGCTACACAAGGACAGAGATGGGATTTCTACTTGGAACAACATCAATGACCGATGATGACAAGTGTTGGATGATTGAATGTTCACAATGCTATTTTGCATCGACAAATAACGGGCTTTGTTGGTCCAAATCTCTTCTTTTGTATCAAGCATACTACAAAAGTTCTGTTCATAGCCAATTGATATAGCCAACTCTCTGAGAACATCATGCATTCGGACCCCTCTATAAAGTGAAAAATCATGTTCTATAATTTGCAGCATGCTTCTACATGTAAGCTCCTTGATATAGTCTGCCGCCACATCCTCTAATGTGTGTCCTTCCCTCTCTACTATAAAACCATCGGCAACCCATAACCTAATTAGTCTTCTTTCTTCAATAAGGCAATCTTCAGGGAAGAGGCCAAAATATAGGAAACAGTATTTGAGGTTGTACGGCAAATCCTCAAAGCTAAGCAAGAGTATGTTCTTCATACCACCCAATTTCTTATTGTTGCTTAGCTGCCAAGTAAGACTGTTTTCTACCGTCATCCATTCTAAGCTCGACTTTTCTTTAGTTAACATGAGCGCCCCAATAGTAACAATTGCTAGTGGTAAACCATCACATTTCTGTACTATGCCTTTTGCATATGGCTGCAGCTCTGGAGGACAACTTTTGTTCGAAAATGCTCTGTTGCAGAAAAGGAGCCAAGCATCGTCTTTTCTTAGAGGCTCAAGGTAGAGAGTATTTTCAGCTTCAAAAGACAATGCGACATCACGTATTCGTGTTGTGAGCATTATCCTACTTCCGCATTGATTGTTTGGAAATGCAACTCGTATATGGTTCCAATCGATGGTTTCCCATACATCATCTAAAACAATCACATACCTTTTATTCTGCAAATAATTGACGACGGTCTTCACAAGATCGCCGCCTTCCATTTTGTTGATGCCGTCTGGAACTGCCTCCTTGTTAGACTCGTACAGCTCCATTATCATGTTTCGCATGAGATCGTCCACCTTGTAAGACTGGGAGACGGTGATCCACGCATGACATTCAAAGTGATTCTTCACTTTTGGGCTGTCATAGACTCTTGTAACGAGAGTGGTCTTGCCAAGCCCGCCCATTCCCACCACGGCGACCACCGCACGTTTTGGCCTTTCATCCGTCAACTTTCTAATTAGGAAATCTCTGTATTCATCAATCCCAACAATTTCTTCATCTGGGATGAAGTGTAAATATTCTCCGGAACGTTGCCAGTCTTCATCATCATTTTTCATCTTGGATGTCTGTCCTTCCTCATGGAATCCATATCGCTGCCTTCTCTCTGAGATTTCGTGAATCTCATATTTGATTGCTTGCAGCTTCGTGGCAATTTGGTGCTTGTAATAGTAATGCTTTGGGAGGAGAAGGGGGTTGTAGAGAGCTCTTCGCATTATTCCCTCCCTAGTGTGCTGCTCTACAATCTGGTACATGTACGTGTCAATGATATCCTCAACCTTGTAGGTGGCTTCTCTTACTTGATCTACCCATGTCCTCACTCCATCATCATCATCATCACTCCTTTTTCTTCTGTCTGCATCCTTCAAGAAAGAGCGCATGCTCTGCAGCTCGTGTTGGATTTCATTAATGTTCCCGCGCAATCCTTGAAGAAGAGATGCTTCTTGCCGCACAAGAGAACCCAGGGTTTGAAGTAGGAAATCCACAGCACTCTCTGCCATGTTTGCGACACGCACTGATTTCTCTCTTCAAGAAGATGCTAATAAAATCTGAAAATGTTTGCTTCCACGCTCGGATCAGATCAGAGATACAGGCAGATCTTTGCCTCTGGACACTGCACACTCGGATCAAAGAAGGAGACTCTGGATGACCTTGGAGAAGGTGATCTGTTGAGAAACAGAGGATGAAGAGTCTGTGGGGGCCGGGGCTGATTTGCACTTGCACAGATCAGAGACGAGTTTGAAGCAGGAAATCCACTGCACTCTCTGCCATGTTTGCAATGATTAGATTTGGAGAACTTTGAAAAGATGAACAAGTTAAATGGTGGGTGTTCTCCTTCTTCTCTTCTCACTGGTTAGTTTGAGATAAGGAAATCTCAAGACTCATCACAACCACAGAACCCATTCAAAACACATTTTCCATATTACTAAACAGCACCCAATTCTCAGGACTGCCAATTACAGCCTCATCAATCGGGCCCACCTTAGAAAAAAAAAAAAAAAAAACAAATTCACTTTCCTTCATCTCGCCATCCTCTGATTGTCCATTCCAAAGCTGAATCCATTTCACTTGCAACGCCCAAACCATTCCCAGACCCATCCGAGCCCATTGTTCTCAACCCAACTGACCGACAGACACTCTTCTAACCAAACCAAACCATACAAGCCTGACCCATCTACCACTCGCACACAGCCCACCATTTGTCCAACTGCACATTCCACCTGCTGCCGCCACATCGCCTTCTCTCCCAACACTAGAATAAGTGAAGATCATCAACACAGAGTGACAGACAACTTCATTAGTTTAAAATTTATTCTAGCATGCATGTGTCAATGTAATATCTTCATCCATGCTTAGATTAAAATTGCAAATTTAATACTGTCCATGCACAAGTAGCTCACTGTTCAGTTGGTTTTACAAAACCTCAAAAACACTCCTGTACTCTGATTTTTGTTGAACATCTCTTGCCTTACAGTCAAGGCCTAACCAAAACCACATGCCTTTCCTACTCTACTTTCCTTTTTTTCCAACAGTCAAAATCTCTGTGTTGCGACCCTATCTAAATCGTCCAGAATACACTATTCTACTTTTTCTGATACCATCTTAGAAGATAGATGAGATGAGATCAGGCATAAATTACGTGGTTCACACCATTCAATTTTTTTAAATTTTAGTCACACATTTTTGACATGATCTGTTTGATGAGGGGCGATTGTCTAACTAAAGTGTATTTGTACAAGTAGTGGTAAGGGGAAATAATATGTTTTAAGTGGCTTGGATTTAAATTGGTTTTAAGAACAATGAAAAATGAGGACAATTAATTTCTTACAACGAAAACTGTAGGCCATATAAATCCATTGGTATAGCAGTCCTAAGGGTGAAGAAATTGTGATGTACCTTACATTAATACCAAATAATTATTATAACTTTTTTAACACTAGTATTAAATCTTTGGTTTTTCTCAAATCACACATCAAACATAGTCAATTTGTTGGTGGGCCATTTTCTATATCTAAATGGGGAGTATGTGTTCCATTAATGGCTGGTAGAGTATGCTTGGAGCGGTTTCAATTTAAATTTATTTAGAGAAGATCAATTTTCTGATTAGAGCCCTCTGAGACCAAATTTGGATGTGGATCACTAATTCCAATATTGTTACTTGTGAAAAATTATTGAAAAACAAATTGTTAATAACCTCACAAACATATGTGCCATGGTCATGAATAAATTAATTGACTCATCTTTCACTAAGTCAAAATGGAGATGGATATAGAAGCTTGCAGGATTGTCACTACAAATTTTATTTATTATTTTTTTTTTCACAAAATGGCATTGCATGTCTCCAGTTCAGACAAAGGCGAAGGCCAAGCATCATATTGGAAGTCAGCGGTGCTATAGGCAAAAAATTGCATACATTTTTGTGTATTTAAGAAGAATTTTCCTTTTTTCTTTTATCCCTAGCCCTTGAGGGTTGAGTAAGGGCCAAGGTATTTTAGGCCCGTTCCAAGATGCCAAGAGATTCGGCTCAATCTAGGCCCGGCTTGTATATAAGAGGGTATGGTAAGTGCTTACCCTGAGCGGCCTGGCTCAGGCATGGCCTGCCTATGAAACTATGTAATGGGTTTATATGCACATCAGTCCTGATCTTCTAATGTCCATCCTCTGGGAGTTGGATTCCGCGTTGTGGGCCTCGTCCATAATGTACTGTCTAAGCGGATTGTACTTATTCTTCACCTACGTACCAGGACAGGACAGGTAAATTGTGGATTCTGGGGTGGTTGCTTATTGGATCAAGTCGAACCTGAAAGACATATCTCTATAGTTAGTGTTTTGGCTTTTTGTGGGGTTCTTTTCTATGGTTTGCTGGGCTTTGTGTCCATGTTTCATGCAGTTTTCCTGTAGCTTAGGTTAAATAAGAATCCGCATTATTCATTTTCAAGTTTTTTTTTTTATTAAATGATCAATCTCACAGCGGGATCTATGAATATTTTGAGCAGCTAGAATTTTCAAAATGTGGGACCACACATGTGGAGTTTCACTTACTTGAAATTTCTCCTCGTCAAAGCATTGAAGGATGCAAACTCGGTGGAGTTATAGCGTGCGTGTTTTGACAACTTACGAGGCCAGATCCCCTGTTTCATAGTCGGAGGATCCGAACTCGTAGAGACAGGAGATACTGTTTTTTATTGGGAGAAACAATATCTCCATGTTTTGTAACCGAACTCTTGATTCACTAGTTCTTACCGGGATGGCTACAACACAGGGATCCGAACTCCCGGTACACTAGTTCTTACTGGGATGAGTTCCATCTTGTCCATTCATTGTATTGGTAGAAATACAGATAGGGTCTCAGAGCATTCCTTTTGTGGCAAAGCTGTCATATGCTACTTTTTAGTATGCTGTAGCGCCTGACATATGCAAGTGGGTGGGGCCTATCTTTAAAAAATCCAATCCGTCCATCGTTTTTTACACACGTCTTGTTCTCTGCATGTATAGCTTCAAAGTATATTTTGTGGGGCCCTACCGTTAGATTCACCTATTGATTTTAAATATGTGCCCCGACTTCTATTTCCATAAGGAAAGAGAGAGAGAAAGTAAATATAGTTGAATCATGTGTTCGAGATTTAGCTAATCCAACGGTGTGCATATTATGACTTTTCATGTTTCTATGTGAAAAATTGATGCATTAAATCAAGTAAAAGTGTCATGGAGAAAAGGAAAAAGCCCAACTCACGTTTGATCTGATGCCCATGAACAGAAATGCGCGTAACATCTTCAATTTGATCAATCTCTTTATAGATGAGGTTCTGCCAAGGAAAGTGCTGGGAGTGTTATGTTGGGAAAATTGGATTAGTGATGGGCACAAAGAAAGGAATTTGAATCCTTCAATCCTCGGAAACATTCATTAATCTCTTTACAAATCTACCACTATTGCATGGACTACCACTACAAACCATACTGTTAAAATCACCTTTTTTTGCTGAAACATACCTGTTAAAATCACTTTCAGCACTAATGTTAGCAATTGTATCAATCAACATCTTACACATTCATTTATCCTAGGCCATCGCCCACCAGTGGAACACAGAAAAACCCATTTTTGGATTGCTTGAGGATGTTGTTGGGTTGGGACCTTCCCCATCACCTGTTGTGTTGGCACACAACTTATAAGTAAGCCCGGCTTCTCTTCTTTATATATTGCCTTGATCGAAAAATGTTGCAAAGGGGTCTTAGAAGGTTCATGCCCAAAGAAGATAATTGTAACAGGAGGTGCACCTGGCTTGAGCCACGAGGGGGCACCAATGGTTAAGGATGGTGATCGGGAAGCAGTAGCTGCCAATTTCAATTCTAGCGGATGCAAGTGGACAGAGGAAATGAAAATGATTGCTTTTTGTAGGACTTTTGGGAGGCGGGCCATTGATCATTTGGTGGGTCCATCCATCCTCACTTGTGAAACTATTGTCAATCTTTCAATATGCTGAAGTTCTTGTTCAAAATTCAGATGGGTTATGAATCAGAGAATTCTTAGAATTCTGATGTGATTAAATTCAGATGAGCCACACTTGTATCCCTCAATTATCTGATTTGGGAGAGCCTCAAGGATCTTGACTCCAAGACAAGTCACTCTTCCACCCTCTCTCTATTTCCCAATCAACCCACTTAGTTAACTTAATGGTCGACCCAATCAACCCACATAGTTAACCTGCCTAACTAGTTTAAATTTATTGGATTAGTGTTGACCTGCTTATCTACTCTCATTTAAAAAATTTGGTGGTTTAATATTTTGGTACTCATAACAGTCTATTTTATATATTTTATATGGAATGAGCTGTGTTTATATAGAGCACTTTTTTTGTTGTGCTTACTGAAATATAGCCTTTAGTATTTGCAGTAGATTAGGTTTGTGCTTAAGATTCTGCAAGTTGAGTCAGGTTAAATGCGTTGACCTGCATTTAATGCAAAGTTGGGTCGGATTGTCAGAATGATCCACATTGGGTGTGGGGTCGAAGTTATTTGACTCATGTTAAAAACGAGTCGAATATAGGTTAAACTTCAACCCACCAACACCCTTTGTCAATATGACCCATTTTGACCCGACTGACCCATTTCCCATCCCAGCTCTCCCTATTTCCATCTCTCTCCACTTTCTTCTTCTCCATAAATGGCACATTAATAGAAGATCCGGAGGGTACTATGTCATGACCCGGGCCCGAGATCCGGTAACCCCGAGCCGTGATCATCATACTTATTCCCGCAAACCCCGAATTAACCGAAGTTAAAACAGGATCCACAAGGGATATCATACTCAATAAACCTGCCAAATACAAAATCTTGCGGAAATATTCATATTTGACAATATCAACCTACAATTTTCATGTATACAAAACACAGTTCTTATACATGTATCATTTCCAATATACATTGATCAACACTACATTTTAAAAACATTATGCAGATGACAATTTAATTACATTCCCAAAATGAATTTATAAATAGTTCTTCAAAACATTTCTCAAAAACGTCCCAATTTTCATTTCGCACTCGGATACCCATTTCATATGGTATCCTGTCTGTTCCACTCAATCAGTCATCCTGAAGGAACCGGAGCGGTCTCCTCCGCTGGCACCGGGGGCGCTGCTGCACCGGCAGGGGCAATCGAGCCTGTAATGCCATTAATAATACTAATGAACATGACAGTTTAACAATGTATAAATAATTCTTGTAATAGCATATTAACACATTCATATTGCATTAATAACAATTTCAATTCTAGAGAAATCTAGACAATTTCTACAATGACAATAGGAGACACAATGTGAACTAGTAAACATGTACAAAATGGCCACTACCATAGCATTCATTGCATTGTATTTCATTTCATTTCCATCTTTCCTCAAAGGAATGATTCATTTTATTTACCATCTCCCCTCAAAGGGAGGATTCATCTTCCAATGGAAGGCATCAATCAATATCCGAAAATATGATCGGAATTTGGTGAGACTTACTAGTGTCCGGGCCAAGGACAACTAGCATCACCACGGAGCTCCGGAACACCCCAATATTCATCTGCTGCAGTAGGATTAGTCATTCATTAATTCATTGAACTCATTTAGAGTTCTAATACAATAGCTAGGTAGTATCAGACTCAAGGGTCAATAACCTTTAGTAAGAAATCATCTTATGGATTCAATTCAATTCAATGATTCCTTTCATAACAAAGGAAGGGGATAACAATAATATCAATCTCATTAGACTGATTCACAATGACAAAATAAGAGTATTATTAACTACATATGGATTTACTCAATCTTGTCTCAATCATAATCAACCATTCAGGTGTAACTATTGGTTTCCAAATGCACGTGTTATTCTTGATGGACATCACATTTATACATTTAATATGTGCATTATTAGTCCCCGTAATTATCACTCATGGAGCTTAGGCAATTATCGATTAATATAGTTCGTTCAAGGAACCCCCCCTTAAAATGTCACTAATTCTCCATAATTTAATTTAACCCATGATTAGTCTTAGAACTAATCGGGAACGCATTTATACTCATTAAAAGTACTCCAATTTCTCGTAAAAATCCTAAACCCAAAATCCTAAACGCATTCATACTCATTAGAAGTACTTAAATTTTCACTAACTGCCATCGTTGGGCCAGTATCAGGTTCGCTCGAGCGAATTTCCGTTCACTCGAGCGGACTAAAACAGAACGTTGCTCGCTCGAGCGGACCCACTGTTTGTTCGAGCGGATCCTAATAGAACTATATTCGCTCGAGCACACTTAATGTTCGCTCGAGCGAACTCGTCAGAACTTCAGTCCATCCATACAGAACCTCGTTCGCTCAAGCGGACATACTGTTCGCTCGAGCGAACCCTTCAGAATTTCATCCGAAATTTTGATACTCTCTTCCTTCTTCTACTTTCTTTCTCCATTAACTTCCACAACTTGCATAAGAGATTTGGAACCTCCCGTTCCCTCCTCATACATCATTCATTCATCATTAAATCACAATAACACTTCTAATCACTCATTAATCATCTCATTAAGCATCCATAAATAATCCAAAACTCAATGTAAAATGTATAAAATCCATGGAAATACTATGAACAACTACCATAATTAATATTAATCACAAGAGATATTTATACTTGCCTCTCTTGGAGCTATTTAACAAAAAGCCCTCTTTGTCTTAGATTGGTTTAACACAAATGTCTTCCTTTTAAACCCTAATCCATAAAAACATCCAAATACACAACCATAAGCTATCTATGCTAGTAATCATGTCTAATCATTCATTATAACTTGGAAATTCTAAAGGAAGACCAATTACTTACTTATAGCTTAAAGGAAAGGGGTTCTTGAAATCTCTCTCAAGCTCCTCACTTCAACAATGGAGGATGGCTTGAGGAAGATGATGAAGATGAAGATAACTCCTCCAAGTCCCTTGAATCTCTCCTACTTTCACTATCAATGAAGAGGAATGGAAGAGAAAGAGAGAAGTTGCCTAGGGTTTTCTTGAGCTTCAAGAGGTGGAAATGAAAGAGGGATCCATTTCACTCTAATATAAGAGCTTTCACACTACAACCCCCTCTCAATAAGCTTATTTACATTTAGAGTCAAATGACTCCTCACTTGGTCCATTTGAGGTCAAATGGAATCGTGTTTATTATGAAAGTTAATGTACTCTTTGAGATACACATGTTGGTATCAAGAATTTTCGTATTTGACGAAATACGTGAAAATTCATATTTACGAAAAAGTCCTTAGCCTATCTTGTTTGAGTTTAAACTCATCTTAATCAATTCAATTCCATTCAAATCCATTCCATTAAGCTTAGTGCATCATTTGAAACTAATTTGTCTCTCTTTGGTCATTAACCTTGATTAACCAAATTATCCATACTTAATTAGCATTAATCTCATTTAATTAGTCTTAATTATGATTAGTTCGGGTCGGGGTGTAACATAATATTTGCGTGTGAACCTTAACGAGCAAATGGATTTTATAGCTAGGTAGATCCACTGATGGACGATCCTCCACAAACTGATAGATGACCTTCTACATATACAATGTATATTACGGGATCTTTTTTTGACCATTGCCCATTTAAATATGACTCGCACGATGGAATATGAAATTGGCTGATATTTTTGGACATCCGCCTAAAAGATCATGTGATATGATGTATGTGTTTGGCCATCTAAAAGTGAGCCTGCCAATATAAATTCAAGTTATCTGAAAATCATCACCATAGACATGGTTACATGGTTGGATCATTTTGATCTTCCTTCAAGTGGGACATGTTCTTTTTTTTCTTTTTTTTTCTTTTTCTTTTTTTTTAAAGTATGTGATATTGTATATGGAAGGCTGTCCATTAGTGGGCCCGCCTTTAAAATTCCAATGGTTTACATGTAAATCATTATTGTAAAAGTGGTTGCATGGCTTGCCTGAACTTATTTTGTGTAGTGTATGGGGCAGTCTTTATTGTACAATCATTAATGTACCGTGGTTAAAGAAGTTTAGATTGTCCGAGTCATAGAAGAATCCTGAGCTAAAGGAGTGACGTTGCACAATGGGGTTCTGAGTAGAAGGAGCGAAATTCCACAATGTAGTCCATCTAATGAAAATTCGAGCACTCAATTTAAACTATGTGTAGTGTATGGGGTAGTCTTTATAGAAATAGGTCCCATCGTAAGACTAACCATATTCTTTTTACAAATGGTTAAACCGACTATGGGACTGACGGCTATTGGGGTAAAACAAAGAAGGCAAAAATCTTGAGAACAACTTTACATCTGAAAGCTCTTCAGACTCTAAACCATTAGAAGAAACCCATTCTCTTGATGCGGAAACAAATTGAACAAACACACGCCCTTGGTTTGCAGGCAACATATTTGGGCATCTTGAATACCTGGGATTTCTTTGAGGTGTTAAACTTGAAATCCTCTTTACTAGCTCCTGTTTGGCTGCACCTTGAGTTTAAGTTAATCCACACTAACAAACCATCAAATGTTGGGCATTCTGCTCGGCAATTGTCCAAAGTCCAAACTTATCCAATGATCAAGATTGAGGCAGTAGGTGTGCTCCACCATGCTCAGAACTCGATCATTATTATACAAATAAATCAAGCTAGGCTCAGACTTTGTGGGCTCAACCATCTAACGCCATTGTAGGCTCAAACATGTAGATATCCTATGAATTCAAAAACTTAATAGGAATCACGCATGATAGACTAAAACATCTAATTCAAATATGAATCACACCATCATTAGTGCAGGATCAAACAAACATGCCTAAAATGCAAATCACACAAATGTTAATACTAAACATATAATGTCAATTGAAATCACACCATCACCATTGTAGGTCCAAATAAACATGCCTAAAAATACACCTTTCAAGATACAATACAAATCACACAAATATTAATGAATCACCCCATTGCAGTATCAAACATCTAATGCCAATATCACACAAATGTTAATAGGAGTCACCCCATTGCAGTCTCAAACATCTAATGCTAATATCACACACATATTATTATGGGTCACCCCATTGCAGTCTCAAACATCTAATGCTAATATCACACACATTATTATGGGTCACCCCATTGCAGTCTCATGCATTTGATGCCAATGTCACACAAATATTAATATGAATCACACCATTGTAGTCTCAAACATCTAATGCCAATACAAATCACACCATCACCATTGTAGCATCAATCACCAACACACTTTGAACCCAAATTGAGTCATCGATGATGTACTTCCAATCCCTGCATTAACAGAAAATAGGTACTATATAAGACCAAGATTAACCATGAAATTCCATTTGCAACATCAAACACATTCCGACCATAAAATTTCTAAATGTCTAATAAGTAATTTCTCTCCTCCATAAAAAACACACACACAAAATCTTGCATATAAAACATAATGCCTACTCTCGAGTTTACATACAATATACAAAATTAAAACAAGATTATCTAAATTATCTACTGATCAAACGTCCAATGTCGTAGAACAGAAACAAGTTCAAATGGAGCACAAATAATAAAGTAAAATTGGAGAAACAAACTCTCAATCAGTGACTAACCCAATGGTTGAGAATAAAACCAAAGAAGCTACAATTCCCTAAACCCAAAATATACCCTAAAACTGAGGAATAGACAGCTGAATTCAATGAAGGACTACAACAACTCACATTAATATCCGATTCCTCGAATCTACAACTCTCAGTCCCAAACTGAAATACAAATACAAATTTAGAAAATTTACAAAAACTCCCAAAATTTTTGAAAATTGGTTCTGCAACTCCCAGTGCCAAACTGAAAACGAAATGCATGTTTAAAAATAAATGAAAATCCCACTCCCAAACCGGAGAAAATAAATGAAACTCGGAAATTTACGACCAATATGATCATTGTAACATTCGAAGAATAAAAAATATTCAACATCCTTGGTTGAACTACCAGTGCAACCAACCTAAGAACCCTTAGGGCACGTTTGGTAACCATCCTCACATGTTTTATGTGTTCCCGTGGAAAATCCACGTTTGTTAATGCAAGGAAATTCGCATCACTGATTCCCTCCATCCATGTTCCTGTGCATACACTTGGTCAAATAACAAACCCCCCACCCCTCCTGTGCGTACACTGGTCAAATAACAAACCCCCCACAAAAATAACAAACCCCCCACCCCTCCTGTGCGTACACTTGGTCAAATAACAAACCCCCACAACCCAACCCCCCACCCCCCCCCAAAAAAAAAAAAAAAAAAAAAAAAAAACCCAAGTCAGAAAGAGAGAATCAACGAAATGGTGGAATGGCAGTGCTACAGTGCATATGGCAGTAGTATAGAGGTAATCGGTTTTTTTTTTTTTTTTTTTTTTTAAAATTTTTGATTTTTTCTAGGCCCCACAAGTTAGATCTGAACCGATAATCTTGTTTAAAAGGCCCAAAACGGCTAGGGAGTCAAATATCAACCGTTGATTATTCAAGGATTTTGAGATATTTATATATATATATATATATATAAGTCCATACTGTTGGATGGTGATTTCTTGAATTCAGTGGGGCCCATTTGTGAAATTCAAACCGTCCAATCTCTTTAGAATGCCTAAAATGGATATGGGTCTAAATTTGGCAGCCTGATTCATCATGGATCATGATAAATTGGCCAAAAACTACCGACCTTTGACTTCACACAAAACAAAAACTGGATGACCAAAAATAACTTTGAGTAAAAAGGTGAGATCTTGATTCTTCACAGATCTTGAGTTATTTCCAAAAAATTTACAACTGTTAGATCATATATTCTACTAATGGTGGGAATCATCTGTCAATGCCAAACCTAGAACTCTTTACATATCCATTGGAACAAAGGAGCATCTGGAGCATAGAATCTCCTCCCTATTACGGATATTTACCAAACGTGACCTTATCTAGAAGTCTAAATCCAAATGGGAGATAAATCAACACTATTGGTAGGGGGGGAGAGAGAGAGAGAGAGAGAGAGAGAGAGAGAGAGAGATTTTTCCGTAAAACCCTATCAATACAACTTCATCATTAGTAGAAAAAGTGATAAATCAACATTTTCTAATCATCATCATCATCATCATCATCATCAAAGGCTTCTCTCAACTATGTTGAGGTCGGCTACATGAATTTTATTTCTCAATTCGATATATCTCGAGTCAAATCCTCAAATAAATTGTACTTCTTTAGATCTATTTTTGCTACCTCTTTCCACGTTCTCCTTGGCCTACTCCTTCCATCCACCAGCATAGCCAAATCTTTTCTTACCTGCGCCATTGTGGGCATGCGTTGAACATGTCCAAACTATCTCAAATGAGTTTTTTTTTTTCTAATTTTCTCCCCTATTGATGTTACTCCTAAATGCTCTCGAACGTGCTCATTTCTAATTTTATCCTTCCTAGTTTTAGCACACATCTACCTCAACATTTCTATCTTTGCTATATCCATTTTGTACATATGTTACTTCTTAATTGACTAACATTCTGCTTCATAAGTCATAACTAGTGTAATCGCTATCCTGTAAAATTCTCCCTTCAATCTTGTTGGCATTTTTCCCTTCAATCTTGATGGCTTTCTACTACTCTTACCAAAAGTAAAAAAAAAAAAAAAAAAATCTACTACATAGAAATCTCAATTGGAAAGTCAAGAACATTGCCTTACTCTCCTCTTGAACTCTTGAATCCCCAACCCAAAATTTGCAATTAAAGCAACAACCATGCTAAATGTCGGCGTGACATGGATCCGGCCATGCTAAATCTCGGCCGGAATAATTAAATAAGTAAAAATATGCCAAAATGGTTAAAAGATAATTCTAAAGTCAATGAATATATTATTACTATTCTTACATTTTATTTATGAAAAATCATTCAAAAATATAAAAAGTGATGTAAAATTACATAAGCTGCAAATAAAAGTTGAATTTATAAATTTTTAATTAATCCAGTTTTCCACGTAATCTTAAGTGGAAAAGAGATGAAAGAATCGTGTGAGGTTAGATTAGTTTCTATCTTATCTTTTAATTATACATTATAATGAAGCAAGGTTGATTAATTCGAAGTACCAAATACTTTGAAAGCCTTATGAACATATTTAGCATTTTTCTGTTGTTAATTATGATTTTTAAAATCTTCATCTCACATTTACTATTGATGTGACATTTACTTCACCTCTACTTTTAACACATGGATAAATAAACATGCCCTGAGATTGAGAGAGTAGCTTTTTGGAGCCCGTCTGAGGCCACGCCACTCATGGAGAGCTGGGGCATAAAAAGATATCAATGGGACCTAATTATATACAAAATCCTTTTAATATATGTTTAAAGTCATGCCATCCTAACCCGTTGATTCATAGCCCTCGAGTTTAAATGTTTTTTTAAAAAGATAATTTTTTTTTACTTCAATCAAGAGGTGAGTAATTGTGGGATGTGTCCAATCTGGGTTGGTGCAGGGTTTTTGTGTGTGTGTGTGTGTGTTTTGATTGGGTGGGTGGGGGGAATTGATCATAAAGAGCTTCCACGTGCCTAAAAGGGAGGGCCCATATTATGACTCTCATGAGATGCATCTGTAGGAGAGCCCAAAGCGCACACACCCTGAATTTCAACAGATCCCATTAGTTTGTACCAATCCAAAATGAGTGAACCGTTGGATCACCTGAATTTCTTTTAATATAAACCACTAAATTAGTATGCCATGAATCAAGGGTTCATCATCAAAACCTTGTCCCGACTATATTGGAGTCGGCTGCACAAATTTTGTTTCTCCATTTCGATATATCGTGAGCCAAACCCTCAGATAAGCAATGAGTCAAGAGTTAAGACAATCTAATAGGCATGAGATTTTATAGAGAGGTAGGGCTCATCAAGACCTTTCAATCCCGCTTCCCATCCCTAGGTGGGACTTATAAGGCCCACACCATCAAGGTGCACAAGGGATGAGCCTTGTATGTATAGAGGGGCTGTTGCACATGGGGACCGGCTATGCACCTTGCTGTGGGTCCCACTTGGGGCACCACCGTGGATGGGACTGGAAGGATCCAAAGATATGGATGAGCCATACCTCCCTGCAAGTTTGGGGCCCACCTCAACATCCTCACTCCTTGATCAACCACAAGGTTTCACTTTTTTGAAAAATGGACCGTCTATCAAACGGTGTAGTCCATATAGACGGTCCATTGAATAGGTGTAAAAAATTGGATCGGTGTAATTCAAGAAGGTCCTATGATATGATGATGGGATATCAAATTGGCTAAGATTTATGGACAACAGTATAAAAGATCAAGTGATATGATGTGTGTCTGGCCATCCATCAGTGACCCTGCATACAGAAATTTGTCAAGAGTAAAGTGAAAATCATCACCATAGACGTGGTTACATGGCTGGATCTTCCGTCATGTGGGTCATATTTTTTGAAAAAATGTATGTGATATCATATGTGGAAACGTTTCCATTAGTGGTTTACCTGTCAATCATCGATGTACAAGTGGTCGCATGGCCTCCCTGAACTTATATTAATGTACCATGTTTAAAGAAGTCTGGGCTGAATGAGTGAAATCCCACAATAAGGACAGAGGTTGAAAAAAATAAGGAGAGAAGTTGAAGAACTTTTGCTCCTCTCTGATAGGTAGGATCCTTATAAAGCCTTTCATTCACGGGATAATTCGGTGAGGTAAGTGGAATTCTACAGTGATAACCGCTAATTGAAATTTTAAATCACTCAAAATGAACTTAGGTAGTCTCTTGAAAGGGACATGACAAAGTATTGTTCTAATACGAATTGTGAGAATACAATTGGCAGTTGTAGGATCCATGTCCCACTGTAAGTTTGGGCATACAATTGATAGTTTAGTATTGGTAGTTAACTCTGCCAATTTTTGCTGGTTTAAACAGCCGGTTCCAGGCATGGGTAGAAGTGACGAGGGTTGTTTTAAGTAGGTGACAGCTGGTGTAACATTTATTACAAGTAAAATATGAATTACGAGAAAATGATATTTACTTTTTGGTCTAAGAAAGATTAGAATGGAGAAACAAAATTCATTTAGCCGACTCCAAATAAGTCGGCACAAGGCTCCAATGATTATCATGATGATAATGACACTATTGACCCTTAATCATGGATAGCATCACCAAACATGGTCATAATAATTGTTGTCAGAATCCTACAATGCATATGTCAAATCCTAAGAAAAATAATTTGAATCTTATGATTCAAACGATATAGCTACAACCTATAAGTTAATATTAATAACAATTTCCATCAGCGCCCATAACTACAAATACAAAGAGCAAGCTCCATGACCAGGTAAGCAACAGAAAATACACAGGCACTCTGCCTCTCTTCATCTTCTCCAACCTAAGTTCAATTCCAGTACTAACTTAGGCATCGGAGGGCCTTGCGCTGACAGCAGCCAGGGTCTTCTGACCTTCTCTTCTCTCCCCGTTGCAGGTTCTCCGGCGTATAATCTTCCCCAAAAGAAGTTCATCATCTATCTAAGTGGGTGTGAGATTTTTACCACTTACACATATATATGCCCCTTCTTATTAAATATGTTGGTTTGGGCCAGGCCATTAAGTATATAAAAGGTCCAGATTTCAGGCCCTAGCGCATATCACAGGCCTAATACACAGCCCAATTCAGGCTGGGCTTGATTCAAGAAAAAAAAAAAAATGGAAACAAAAAACGAATTTCAAAATCCTATGACATTTGAACTTTGAAGCTCAGTCTATTAAAATAAAAGAGAGAGATAGAATCGGTGATCCCTTTTTTTCACCTTGTTTTGTCTTTTATTTTTGTAAATACTCTTAAAAATTGCAAAAATAAATAAATAAATAAATGTAACACTAAGTTACTTACCTCCTTTTCCTTTTCCTCTCTCTCTTTTGCTGTCCATGAATCTTCATCTCCAATTGGTGCTTGTATTTCTATTTCTTCGCGGAAGTCATTTGTGGAGTTATAATGAGCGATAAAAGGGATGTGCAAAAGATTTACACGTTCATCTCCGGCCTTAATCCTCTGTACGAGTTCTTCTGACATGTCGATTAGGTGGAGCTCTTGAAGACTAGTAAGATACTGCATGCCCACAAGTATTCTCTTCAACTCGGGACACTCTTTCAAATATAACTTTTTAATGCGAGTCATCGATCCATTTTCTATTTTTATCAGATTCAATTTAGGGATTTCAGAAATAAACAATGCCTTGAGTTTCAAGAAGCATCCATGACGGAAGCACAATTCCTCCCCAGCATATGCCATTATAAGACGAAGGTACATGAGATTGGGCAATGCTTCAAGTGAAGACAGTGGATCTTCATTCAAATGAGACTTTATTAAATCCAACGTAGCGAGGTTCTGAAGGGAACCGATCCATGGAGGTAGCCTCTCCAAACGCCCTTCTAAATCAAGAGAACTGAGATGGGCCGGTGGAGAAGATACTGCATCCAAGTCTAGAATTTCTTCCTTGCTAATGACTTGTACAGTCAGATGGAGAAGTACTTTCATCTTCTGTAGGGAGGCAGAGAGTTCTTTTCCATGATTTCTTTTCACATTCTCAATTCCCAAATTTCTTAAATGAGTCAAGTCTCCCACTTTCTTAACTGTATCATCGTTTATACCAATGAAATTTAAACTCTGTAAGCAATTCAAATTGAATATTCCATCTGGAGCTTGTACGCTTGATGACATAAACATATGCCTCAATTTCTTCAACTTTCCTACTCCTTTTGGCAGGATCTTTATTTTAGTTTTCTGAATGTTCAATGTTTGTAGATTCTGAAGCCTTCCTATAGATTTTGGAAGCTCCTCAACATTTGTACCCCTCAAGCTTAAATAGCGTAAATTGAATAACTCTACTAATTCATCTGGCACACTCTCAATGGAAGAACCCATTAGATATAACACCCTCAATAGTTTATATCTTGATGAGATGCTACACAAGGACATAGATGGGATTTGTATTTGGAACAACATCAATGACCGATGATGACAAGTGCTGGATTGAATGTTCACAATGCTATTTTGCATTGACAAATAACGGGCTTTGTTGGTCAAAATCTCTTCTTTTCTATCATGCGTACTACAAATGCTCTGTTCATGGCCAATTGATATAGCCAACTCTCGGAGAACATCATGCATTTGGACCGTTCGATAAGGTGAAAAATCATCTTGTATAATTTGCAGCATGCTTCTACATGTAAGTTCCTTGATATAGTCTGCCGCCACCTCCTCTAATGTTTGTCCTTCCCTCTCTTCTATAAAACCTTCGGCAACCCATAAATTAATTAGCCTTACTTCCTTAATTTGGTAATCTTCAGGGAAGAGGCCAAAATATATGAAACAATATTTGAGGTTGTACGACAAATCATCAAAGCTAAGCAAGAGTATGTTCTTCATCCCACCCATTTTTTTATTGTTGCTTAGCTGCCAACTAAGACTGTTTTCTACCTTCCTCCATTCTAAGCTTGACTTCTCTTTCGTTAACATGAGGCCCCCAATAGTAACAATTGCTAGTGGTAAGCCCTCACATTTTTGTACTAAGCTTTTTGCATATGGCTGTAGCTTTAGAGGACAACTTTTGCTCAAAAATGCTCTGCTGCAGAAGAGGAGCCAAGCATCATCTTTTCCTAGAGGCTCGAGGTAGAGAATATTTTCAGCTTCAAAAGACAGTGCGACATCGCGTATTCGTGTTGTGAGCATTATCCTACTTCCACATCGATTGTTTGGAAATGCAAGTCGTATATGGTTCCAATCGATGGTTTCCCATACGTCATCTAAAACAATCACATACCTTTTATTCTGCAAATAATTGATGATTGTCTGCACAAGATCGCTGCCTTTCATTTTGTTGACATTGTCAGGAACTGCCTCCTTGTTAGACTTGTACAGCTCCATTATCATGTTTCGCATGACCTCGTCCACTTTGTAAGACTGGGAGACGGTGATCCACGCATGACATTCGAAGTGTTTTTTCACTTGTGGGCTGTCATAAATTTTTGTAACGAGAGTGGTCTTGCCAAGACCGCCCATTCCAACCACGGCGACCACCACACGTTTTGGCCTTTCATCTGTCAACTTTCCAATTAGGAAATCTTTGTTTTCATCAATCCCCACAATTTCTTCGTCTGAGATGAAGTGTAAATATTCTCCAGAACGTTGCCAGTTTTCAACATCATCCTTCATCTTGGATGTCTGTCCTTCATGGAAGCCATATCGCTGCCTTCTCTCTGAGATCTCGTGAATCGCAGATTTAATTTCTTGCAGCTCAGTGGCAATTTGGTGTTTATACCAGTAACGCTTTGGGAGGAGAAAGGTGTTGTAGATAGTTCTTCGTATTAGTCCTTCTCCAGTGTGTTGCTTTGCAATCTGCCACATGTACGTGTCAATGATATCCTCGACCTTGTAGGTGGCTTCTCTTACTTGCTCCACCCACGCTCTCACTCCATCATCATCATAACTCCTTTTTCTTCTGTCTGCATCCTTCGAGAAGGAGCGCATGCTTTGGAGCTCCAGTTGGATGTCATTAATATTCCTGCCCAATCCTTGAAGATGAGACGCTTCTTGCTGCAGAAGAGAAGCCAGGGTTTTAAGCAGGAAACCCACAGCACTCTCTGCCATGTTTGATACACGCACTGATTTCTCTCTAAATTATGGAAATGTATGCTTCCACGCTCGGATCACATCAGAGATACAGACCTTTGCCTCTGGACACTGCACACTCGTATCAAAGAAGAATACAAGGAGAGAGGTCGGGGCCTGGACTTCTTAGTTCGACTGCTTTAAATCGAAGGTAGACTGCATCAGTTGGTTTCTTTGCGAGATCGCGGTTTAGATCTTGCAGGAGGGACACGGCGGCTGATTGGAGATTCGTGGAGGGTCTGAGAGATATTGGTGCTTTGATCTCTAGGAATAGAGAGATCCGGTGGGGATCTCAAGGTGGGCCGCAAAAAGCAGAATTGATATTGGATATTGATCTGGTCTTAAGGAAGGGTGGGTACAACCTTTAAGAAGGTGATCTGCTGAGAAACAGCGGATCAAGACTCTGTGGGCTGAGTTGCTGAGAGAGAATGGGAACTGAAACAATCAAGAAGAGGGATAGTTTTGGAAGTGTTAAGACTTTGTCTTGACGTTGTTGGTGCCCGGTATTAAGCACCATATATTTCTGTAGTCCCTGGTCACGGGAGAGGTTCAGGTCCGGGTCAAGTTGACCTGACCTCTTATGCAAGAGCCCACTAGCAGAAGGCCATCCAGAAGCAGCAGCTGTACATGTGACGTCGGGCTGACATCAAAAGCAGTCAACGGCTTGAGTTAACCAGATGGGAGTGCTGAGATTTTAAACTGGGATGTCTCGTTGATTTGGAGTCCGATCTTAGATCCATTTAAGCATGAAGTCTTGGTTCCAGCAAATGTAAGGAGGTACAACTCAAATTTCAGATCTGCTTAATCCTTTATACTCTTAGCAACAAGATCTACGTGGTTACGGAAGAGATTGGCAGTTTGACAGGAAAAACTTGGGGGATTAAAAAAAGTAAGTGGTTCATGGTGGTGGTGGTGGTAATGGATTCAAGCAACATCGGCCAAATTGAAGTGTTGCTTGATGTTATGGATGAAGAGACTGCTCCTAGACTTTGGGCAAAGCTGGAAAGCTTGTACATGATGGTTGATTCAACTCATGGAAAGCGAAGAACCGCATCAAACGGAATTCAAATGAATTTAATCTATTTCAGTACAATATATATGTAGATTGTGGAGACCTTCCTCCATGTCATGATAATGTTTTCAACTGTCATTACGGCAATCCCACGTCCATATGTGGGTGTTAACCTACTGCCCATCGGTACCAAGTATTTTAGTTGGGTATTCACGTGCTGCCCATCTGTGCCAGGTTTTTTTTAACTCGGACTACATCAACTGTGCGTCCTAAGTCTTTCTTTATTGAGTCTTCACCTATTGTCCATCAGTGCCAACTAAGTCTTTTTTTAATTGGGTTTTACCAACTGGGCCTCCCGAGTCTTTATTTATTGAGTGCTTACCTATTGCCATCAGTGCCAAGTCTTTTTTGAATTGGGTCTTCACCTACTGTGCATCCTTTGTGCTTTCTTTATTGGATCTTCACCCATTGCCCCTCAGTGCCAAAGTTCTTTTCAATTGGGTCTTCATCTATTTGCCTGCACATCAGTGCCGACTGCCATTGCTTTTCCTTAGCCATTTTTTCTAAATCCATTCACATGGGACTATGAGAGTGAATGATAACCATTTGGTATTGTCCCTACAGCTCCCTTTAAATCTGTCTTCCAGGTTTGGACGATCAAAGTTAACATAATTATAACAGAGTTATTCGTGCGATATTTTAAGACAATATGAATGTGATATCACACATATCGGATGATATTCTAGTGCCGGGCGATATTTTAAGACAATATGAATGTGATATCACACATTTCGGATGATATTCTAGTGCCGGGCGATATGTCAATGTTTTTTTTTTCTTGGTAAAAAAAATGTCAATGTTAAAGATACTTATACGATCAATATCGTAACTATTTATTTCTAAACTAGCCTAGCCTAAAAACTAAAATTCTAGGCTCTACCTCAAGTTGATTCACTTCAGTGCTCCACCACCGTACTACATTTTGTGCTCCATCAAAATGTGCTTCACTACAAGATGGTCCTCCTTCCTTACTCCGGGGGCTCCATCATAACGTGCTTCACTACAAGATAGTCCTTTTCTATTATATATATCTTCATTTATTGTCTTTCTTTATTGATCCGACGAGGAAATCCACAAAGTTTGGACCAGCGGGCCATGGGTATCCCGATGGTCTGTTTACGGAATTAATCTTGGCTAAATACTTACAATCAATCCACTACAAACACACAAGAGATTTATGTACTTGGGTAATTGCGTACATCCCGAATTACGAGGATTTCACTATGTAGGAATTAAGGACAACTCGTTATAAGGATTTAAATCCTCTAACACTTAGCCTACTCTCTCCCTCAATAAATTTTAATCTTCCTCTTACAGCATCTCCCCTTATAATGCTTTATGTGCTCCCTTTGCTTGCTTTCTTTCTCTTTTTATAAAGAATAACCCTAGAGAGTATATAAAAAAATAAAAATAAAAAAACCTAGCCCTAACTTAGTTGGGCCCCAAGTAAAGCACTCATCAAAGCCCATTGAACATTTTGAACCAAATTCAACATGGTTGCGGTGCTGTAATCCCAGGGTTTGAAGCAAGTTGTGTGCAACCAAGCTTTTGATTATGTGGAGATGGATAGGTATGGTTATCACTCTGGACCAGGTAAGTTGGCAATCCACCGCACCCAAACTTGGCGGTTCAAGAGATGAATTTTATATATGAAGATGGGAAGCCAGTAAGCCAAACAGTGATAAAGTGAGATTAAGAGTGGAAATGAATCTTGATAACATCTTTAAACCCGGATTAGAATAAAAAACATAGGAAGATGGATTTATTTAAAATATGAGAATGTCAGTGGCTATGAAGATCAACCACACTACCCATTTGGTAACTGGATGATTGAACCTGATTACAGAAGAAAACAAAAAATAAATACCATACAATATTTAAATAACCTAATATCAGAAAGAAAAAAAAAAAAGATAAAAAATTTATAAAAGGAGGTAGCAAGAATTTTTTTTATCGGTAACGGCAAATTATATTAAAGACTTAAAAAAGGCACAACCATAGAAAAATGAATAAAAAAAAAAGCATGTGAAGGTATTAGAGCTAAATACCCAAGCAAAAAATAAAAAATTACAAAGAAGCAAACAAAGCCCCCCAAATTAGCGAAAGCATCCGTCATGTCATTCTCCGTCCGTTACACATTCAAAAATGAGGACCAAGTCTTGATTTCATTGAAAAGGAATTGAAATATCCATGGACCTTTCACCAAACAACACATCTAACAAATCACAATTAAAGAATATAAAAATATAATGAATATAAAACTAAGAAATACAGAGATAATAGTAAATAATAATTAAATATGTGAAACCATCAGTGAGTTGATCCAATTTATCTAAAATGATTAGTTTAGATAAGAAAGAAAGTAATACGATCAAAATAATTAATTCATTATCCACTTGTTGCAACTTTTTTTAGTGTCGCACTGCTTTTCGTCTCCAATAATGTAGTTATTATTTGTTTTTGTGGAGATGCATTTCATTTTGTTGTTTTTGAAATGTTACGGATGAAAAGCATTCGTATTTTAGTAAAACAAAATGATTTCATTAAAAGATTTGAATAATAACTTACATTTTTCTATGTTTGATATTAAGAAATTTGGCTCGTGGAGGAATTCTGGTTCTTCAATTTTCTTTACCAGAATTACACTAGCCAAGGTAAATTTGTTCATAGTTGATCGTATCTTCAAATAAAATAAATACACAATTTAAAAAAAAAAAACAAAATTTAAAATGGAAGCCCTTTAAATGAATTCGTCATGGCTTGAGTTGATTCATTTTGTAATGCAGTTTTTTTTAAGTGTTCATCGGCCACTATTTAACATTATTGAACTTTTTTTAATTGAATAGGCCATTATATCAAATATAATTAATATTCTCCTTTTTCATTGTTGTAGATAACCACTTTTATTATTTTAAAATTCTTAGTCAACTATTTGCTCCGTCAATTAATAGCTAATTACTTTTATTGAGAGACCGAAATATATATTTTAATGTCAACACTTTACTTGACATTGTGTATTCCCAGTTCATACAAAGGAGGAGGCTAGCCTAGACATCATATTGGAAGTCGGTGGTGGTATAGGCAAAAAGTTGCGTACATTTGTATGTATTTAAAAAGATTCTTCTATTTATCTTTCACCCCTGGTCCTTGAGGGTAGAGTAAGGATAATGGTATTTTAGGCCCGCCCAAGATGTCAATGGCTTTGGCTCTGGCTGAGCCTGGCTTGCATATATGAGGGTATGGTAAGTGCTTACCCCCCGGCCTGACTCATGCGTGGCCATTTGACATCACTATGTACAAGGTATCACATGATAATACTAATCTATATTACTAAGGGAATGTGGTCTTCCCTTCATTTAACCACAAGGCTCCAAGTGTCAATATCTCCTCTCCCTCTCCACTCTTCTTTCTCTCCACTCTCACTAACCGACCCATATAACTTCCTAGAAAAAAACCACTATGTAACTTCTTAACTGTTTCCTAAAACTGGTACTCTCCCTCTCTTTGATCAGGATGGTGGATCAAATAGGGCCCACATCGCACGGGTCCACCACATAATGGGTCTCCGGTGGGTTCTCCTTCGGATCCACGGATCGGATTGGTCATCGGGTGACCCACTTGAGTCCCAGTATTAACGCAAGAAACTGAATGACCTAAACAATGACTGAAACTTTAAAAAAAAATCCCCGCTTCTTAATTGCTTTCTAAAACACGTACTCTCCCTTTCTCTCATCAGACGTTTGATGGTGGGCCAAACAGGGCCCACCTTGCACGGGTCCACCACCTATTGGGTCGCCCATGGATCCTCCTTTGGATCCACAGATCAGATAGGTCATCGGGTGGCCCACCTGGGTTCCGGTATCAACGCAAGAAACTGAATGACCCAAACAATGACTAAAACTTAATAAATTCTTCCTCTCTTTGATCAGACGCAGGATGGTGGGCCAAATAGGGCCCACATCGTATGGGTCCACCACCTAATGGGTCGCCGGTGGGTTCTCCTTCGGATCTACGGATCGGATGGGTCATCAGGGTGGCCTACCTGGGTTCCGGTATCAACGCAAGAAATTGAATGGCCCAAACAATGACTAAAACTTTAAAAAAAAAACAAAAACAAACAAAAACAAATTCTCAATTCTTAATTGTTTCCTAAAACACGTACTCTCTCTCTCTCTGATTAGACGCAGGATTGTGGGCCAAATAGGGCCCACATCGCACGGGTCCACCACATAATGGGTCTCCGGTGGGTCCTCCTTCGGATCCACATATCGAATGGGTCATCTGGTGGCCCACCTAGGTCTCGGTATCAACTCAAGAAATTGAATGGCACAAACAATGACTGAAACTTAAAAAAAAAACAAACAAACAAACAAAAAAAAATCTCAATTCTTAATTGTTTCCTAAAATACGTAATCTCCTCTCTGATCATACGCTAGATGTTGGGCCAAACAAGACTCACCTCGCACGGGTCACCACTTAATGGTTCTCTGGTGGGTCCTCCTTCGGATCCACGGATCGGATGGGTTATCGGGTGGCCCACCTGAGTCTCGATATCAACACAAGAAACTGAATAGCCCAAACAATGACTGAAACTTAAAAAAAAATAACAAAAAATAAATTTTCACTTCTTAACTGCTTCCTAAAATACGTCATCTCCTTCTCTCAGATCAAACGCTGGATGGTGGGCTAAACAAGGCTCACCTCGCACAGGTCCACCACCTAATGGGTCGCCAGTCCTCTTTCGAATCTATAGATCGGATGGGTCATCCGGTGGCCAACCTGGGTCCCGGTATCAATGCAGGAAACTGAATGGCCCAAACAATAACCGAAACTTTAAAAGTAAAATAAAATTCCCACTTCTTAACTGCTTCCTAAAACACGTACTCTTCCTCTCTCGATTAGATGTTGGTTGGTGGGCCAAACAAGGCCCACCTCGCACGGGTCCACCACCTAATGGGTCGTCGGTAGGTCCTCTTTCGGATCCATGAATCGGATAGGTCATTCGGTGGCCCACCTAGGTCCCGGTATCAATGCAAGAAAATCAAGCGGAACAGTTGTATGGCCCAAACAATGACCGAAACTTAAATTAATTTCCACTTCTCAATTGCTTCATAAAATAAGTCTTCTCCCTCTTTCTGATCAGACACTGGATGGTGGGCCAAACAAGGCCCAACTCGCACGGGTCCACCACATAATGGGTCTCCGGTGGGTCCTCCTTTGGATCCACGAATAGGATGGATCATCCGGTGGCCCACATGTGTCCCGGTATCAATGCAAAAAACTAAATAGATCAAACAATGACTGAAACTTTAAAAAAAATCATGCTACTTAACTACTTCCTAAAACACGTGGTCTCCCTCTCTCTGATCAGTCGCTGGATGGTGGGTCAAACAGGGCCCACCTCGCAGGGGTCCACCACCTACTAGGTTGCTTATGGGTCCTCATTCGAATCCATGGATCAGATGGGTCATCTGGTGGCCCACCTGGGTCCCAATATCAATTCAAAAAAATCAAGGTGAACCGTGCTGCACGGGGTGTCGCTAGTAGCCATTTAAATATGATTGTCCATTATTTAAATATTTGAGGTGATAGCTTTGATCTTCCAATGGCCACATTTAAATGGCCAGTCGTCCATCAATTTGCTTGCCTCCAAAAATATTGTATGAGTTACATGAAAATCATTACACAATGATTTTATGGCTGGATTTATTTTAATCTTTCTATTATTTAGGCCATCAAAATGGCTAATACTTCAACGAACGAACGAACGAAAAAAAAAAAAAAAAAACGTGAGTGATGCAGAAAACGGGAAAGGTCGTCCATAAGTGGGCCTACCTTCTGATGGGTTTATATGCAAATCATTCCTGATCTTCTAATGGAGAGGGGAGGATGGAGAGAAGAAGAGGGACTTCGGGCCTCTGTTGGAGTAAAGAATCTGGATCCTTGAGACTATTTATAAGATAAGTTAGACAAGTGGAATTCTAAAGTAGGCTTCATCATATAAGTTAGACAAGTGGATCCTTCATCATCTGCAAACCTTTGTCCCAACTATATTGGGTCTAAAGAATAAACTTATCAATGGAAAATCTAAATCACTCAAAATGAATGTGATTCTAATATGAGTTGGCCTCACCCTCACTATAAGATTGATCATAGATTGATTATGTAGAAAAATAGATTTTATCAATCTTAATTATAGCATTTACTCATGATTGAATGTCTAAATTGGCAGTTTTAGATTAATAGTATCGAATCTCATACATTTTCATAGTCTTGAATTAATGGGCCTATTACTTTCATTATAGTCTTTGGTTTTAACCAGTGCAGGTTCCATTCATCCAGAGTAATAACTTTTTAAGATTTTAAACCTCCAAAAGGCAAGTTCATCCTTCCTGTTCTTCTAATTAAAGTTGTGTTGAATAAATATTCTCTCTGTTTGAGTTAGTATTTGTTCATAATATTGATGGTTGCATTAACCTAAGTGGTAGGAAGGTAAAGTTTACAGGATGAACTTTAGAAATAATATTTATATCTGAAGCTTCTAAGTATGATTGATCCAGATAAATCAAATTATAGGAAGTTACCCAAAAATCTGGACTACACAGTTATTTCTAATGAGTGAATTCTAAAACGAATCTTGTCTAGGAGACTATGACTTTAATTTAGTCCTTGTCCAATCAATACTAACTCAAATCTTGTCTAAAGATTGATTACATTAGTAAAAATGTTATAAATGCTATAACTACTAATGCATAAGATTAATGTTATTAAGAAATTTGAATTCCATGAACGGTGAAAATCATAAAGCTAGCTCTTTGAAATGTCACTTTTGGAATGTAGGGTTTTCAAAATTTGAGCACTTGCCAAATCAGGAATAACATTTGGAGAATTCATAAAAACTAAAATAAAAATTCTCAAAATGATACTAAGAAACATGCCCTAAAATACTCTACATTCTTCATGTCATATTATACAAGCGACTAATGTGTCGTAACGTTCCCAAACAACATTAGAACCGTGCAAAGTTGAGAAGATGCACAACTATGGACCTAAACTGCGGTAATGTAAAAGTGATATGAGAATCTGACCGGATTAGAAAAAGCAAACTTGCCATAATGTAAAAATGATATGAGGAAAGCTTTCATACAAAGTTAATTATTTCTTTAGTGTTGATTATTTTAAAATTTATTTTTATTTTTAGAAAAATGTTGTTTCTAATCTTTCTTTAGAAATGCAGATTTTCCTGATAGAAAATCTTCTTCCCCAGCATGAGTATGGTGCAAAGCTCTGAAACTGAAGAGATCAAATCGAAATCTGGAGTGGGTCTCTTGATTTAAGGGTAGTTTCAGATACTCCCAAATTCTCCTAGAATTTGCCCAAACCAAAATCCGCTGATTTTTACTCGATGGAGGATTTAGTTTTTTCTTCCTTCCCTGTTTTATCTTCTAAAGAGTTCTCAAAACCAGAAAAGCTTGGATCAAAACAGGTAATGGGTCTTGATTCTCAACCAGATCCATTCAGACTCCAAGGAGAATTTTATTTATTTGTCCTTAGAGTTCTCAAAAATTGAAAAGATTGGATAATTATCAATAGTGGGTCTTAACGTCATGCCCGTTTGGTAATTTTATCGTAAAGTAAAAAGTTAAGTAAAGTCACAATTTTTCAGACAAGATGTCAGATCAAAAACATTTTAATTCAAATTTTCCTCCAACATTTTGAAACAAAGTAAAAAAGCAATCACCTTTATCCACTAAAAGACAAAAAAAACTCCACTTTCTAAACAAAAAGTAAAAAAAGATTTCATTCTAAACACCTAAAAAACAAAAATACCATCATAACCCATTTATATTTTATTCTCTCTTATTTTGATGCTTTACTTCGCTTCATTTCACTTGATTTTAAAAGTAAAATTACCAAACGGGCACCCCCCAAAGTCCCTGAGACTTGGGCTGCGGCTGTAGATAAGGCTGTTATAGAAGGAGGAAGAAGACAGATGAGGCAGCAAATAAGAAGTTAAAGGCGACATGATCAAAGAAATGCGAGTGCCCTTTCACATTTGCTGGAGCCCCTTAGGACTCACCTGTCATATTTTAATGTTTATTTGGGTTGTAATGATTGTTACAATTGCTCATGTATTCATTAACGGTTGCTAGTCAATGTTGTTTGAGACATCAATGTCACTTTTAATAATACAATTACAGTTACTCTCTTTAAGCTATTATTACTTTCCTAGATCGTTTCATATTTTATGCGATACACACGTATCCAACAAATAGAAATTCATATAAGACACATGTATCCAACCAATAGAAATCTATCAAATATGTCTATATGAAATTAAAAAGTAATACATCCAACAAATCCATCTAACATAGCCAACTAATACGAATCCTTCAAAAAAGCGACAAAAAAGGACAAGGACCAGTACATCAATGGTATCAAACCAATTAACTCCACCCTACATTTTAATCAAAATCAAACACGAACACATCATGTCTCCCTCCTGCGGCTGAGATTGTTTGTCCTAGTCAGGGTAGGAGGCATTGGCTGCTAGACATCATCTAGAAAAGCTCCAAGCAATAATCTATGGGTCTGCTCAATAGTCTCGTATAGTTCACTCGGGGTGCTCGATTCATTTCCCCTGCTAACGAATCGTAGGAGTATGCTTCGAGTGTTCGCAATGCGCTGCATTTGTAAAGTATAATTGTCTAGACTGTCTGGTTCATTATGGATATCTATGGCTTCCTCAACATTCTCAGCTGGCTGAATGTCCGTTGGGTCGATGTGGGGAGCTGTAGTGCGTCGTGGGTCGATCCGGCTGAATGTCCGTTGGCCCTTTTAGACATTTTGGGACCCACACTCCTCTCTAATATGCATTGAAAACCAAAATAAAATGAGATGGAGAGATAAAAAGGGAGAGAAAACGTACCTTGCCAATGACCGTGATAAGAGAGGAAGGAGAACTGGAAGCGAAGAAGATGATTGCTGATTGGAGTTTGAAAGATGGAGGAGGAGACGATGGTATAGAGAAGCCGGAAAGTTCAAATTGTGCTGTGGGAGGGAATGAGGGCTATGCAAGGAGAATGAATACATTTGAATTGTGTGCTCTTTAGGCATATTGGGAAGGAAGAGGAAGATGTGCTTGGAGAAAATCCTGTTTAGATAAGGGTTGTGGAACGAGCAAATAGGATTGTGGCAATAACAATTATCCATTTTTTTTTTATCTTTGACCATTTGATCCCTGAGGCCATGGATTTCAACATCTATGGCTTCTTCTCCATGCTCATCCTGACCGTCCATCTCCTCTCCCTCATTTCCATCTCCTCCACATTGCATTCATCCCAACTGTCCAATCCCTCCCAAATCAACTCCAACTCAGGCCTAATCGCCCTCCCCGAGTCGCATTACACCATTCTGGCAGAGCTCGTGGAGAATCCTTCGTTGCCTCAAACAACTTCACCAGCTCGTGGAGTCCACACACGAGCAGATCATGTATTATCATTTGACACCCGAGCATCAAAGGGAGGAGAGCCGTCCAGTGTACATTATTAACCTGTTAAAGTGCCTGACAAGGCATTACGCCTGATCATTATCAATCTCCAATTAAAAGATCATACTCATAATGAACACAAGGATGGTGTTTCTATAGTATAGATGGAGCTTGACGGGTGGATTCTGGGAGCAAGGGTAACACATTAAGTTCTTCTCAGGGGTAAAAATGGTCAAAAACAAGAAAAAAATGAGGGGGAGTAAGGAAGTTGTTACTTTTTGTAGTCAAGGAAGATATTAGTAAAAAAAATACAAGGGCCTTCATTTTATTTTATTTTTTTTGGTGAAAAACCATTTTTGAAATTATTGGTCATTTTAAATATGATCCACATGATGGAAGATCGATGATCTAGCCATGCAACCACATTTAGGGAAAGGATTTTCACGTAACTTACGGACAACATAATTCATAGCCTGCGGGTCCACTAGTGGATAACCCTCCACGTACCACTTGGGCCGCCGGCCATTTGATGAGGGGCTTTTTTTTCTTATCCTAAAACTCGAGGGCCAATTTTAAAAAGCATGCAATCTAGCCGGATTCGATGTCTATGTATTTTTCACCAAGCCGTGTCAAAACAAGTACCCGGACTGATTTGCCTAAGTTGCTTATCACGGGGACCCTTTGGGTCAGTCAATATTTAAAAATCTAAACGTATGCCATGGATATAGACTGGATCAGAACCTTCTAAATCCTTTGCATAAGGTCCCACATTTTATTTTCAGAATTTATTTCTTTTCTACCACCTGACAAAAATCAGCTATTCTTAAAATCTTCTGTTTATTACTCGATCTAATTAGTAGGACTTAATTAGATATAAAGATTCCATTCATGGCCTTCTGGGCCTAGCCCCAGTCCAGTCCATTTATCGGTCCTAGATTCTTTTCAAGGCCTGAGAACCAAGCCCAGGCCCAGAATTCAAATGATTATAATATATATCAGTACAATATGTAGTTCAAGACCCACTGGTCTGGGCCTTTTACTGAAAGATAGAAAGGCCCAAAGTCCGCCCATTCTTCTATTGACCAGAAAGTTAGGCCACCACAACCCAAGTATAACCAAAAACTCAGCCCAATGATCCTTCAACACAAGTTGGGTTGTGATTAAGTTTTAAAATGTTTTTTGAAAGAGGCCCAGCCTCGCAAGTTCTGATTCTTTGGTCTCAGGCAACCTGACTTGCGTTCGAAGAAGCATTGGAAACAGGAAGTCACATGACAGTTATGATATCCAAGCATGTCCTAATGGAAATCTATAATATACCAGACAACAGGAGTGAGGGTCTAATGGAACATGGTCCAAAACCAAATCACAACATTTACAATACTTGAGGAGATGGAATCTAGCCCACGTCAAGTTTTTGTGCAGCACAAAAATGACTCAAAAGCAACATAGTGAGACGGTGGTTTCAATTTACGGAACGAAATGGAGGACAACATTATCCCGATTCCCGCCACACAAAATTGGTTATTTCAGCATCACCCCAGATTCCATATACTCAAATCACGTGAGACCCAGAACTTATATCAAACTTTATTAGAAACATCATCCACTGAAATCAATTGGAGAATTCAGATGCAGAAACCTCTTAAATCCAGAAAAGAGAAGTAAAAATCAAATAGAACGTGCTCCAGAACCAAATCACAAGCTCTTTACTGTTTGGAAGGATGAACCTGTTACTAGATCCATATCATGATATGGGTAGCATGAAAATGAATCAAAATTAACATAACAAGATAACAAGATCAATTTGCAGAAGCAAAGGGAGAAGAACATCATCCCACCATACAAAATTTATCTATTCTAGAGACGCCCCAAATCAAATACACCCAAATCGCTTTCAGACCCAGATTTTTTTTTTTTTTTGGTCAAATTCTCTTCATACATAAATATCAAATTCAAGCAAAGCAATCAGATGCGGTTCAACAGCATCACCCCAGATCAAAAACACTGAAACTGCAAAAGACCCAGATTTTTTTCCCCTCAAAACTATGTATACATAATCAATCAAATTGAATTACAGCAATCAGAAGAAAAGCACCAGTCTGGTGGAGATCGCTATTGGGAGCACCGACCGGACAGCCTTCCTCGCCCCACCGGGAGATCTTCCGGAAAACGTTCTGAATAAACCGGACGAGAAGGTCCAGGCTCCGATCTTCGTCGTCCTCGTCGTCAGTTTCATCATCTCCATCGTCTTCGTCGAAAGCGCCGCGACCCCACAGACGAGGCTCCGACACCAGGCCGCCTTCCTGGCAAAATTTCAGATGCAGCAATTTTCAATGGCGCTCTCTCTCTCTCTGCAAATCAAAAGGCATAGAATTTCTCTCTTCTCATCTCAAATTGAATGAAGAAAAAAAAGACCCAGAAAAGAAAATCAGAGAGAGAGAGAGACAGACAGACAGAGAGAGAAAGAGAAAGATGTTTTGGAAAGCGTACCTGGGTGTAGTTGGATATTCTTCTAGAGGCATGAAGATGGAGAGGAGAAGGTGATGGAGGGGAATGGAGATAAATGGTTGAGATGAATGGAGGGATTGGAGCAAGAGAAGACAAGGGTTTTGTTGGAACGAGGGGTGAGAGAGGAAGAAGAGAAGAAAATGCCGCCATGGGAAAAGTGAAAGGAAGGGGATGCAAGTGGACAGAGGAAATGAAATTGACCTGCTTTTGTACGACTTTTGGGAGGTGGGCCATTGATCATTTGGTGGGTCCACCCTTCCTCACTTGTGAAATTATTGTCATCAAATCAATCTTTCAATATGCGGAAGTTCTTGTTCAAAATTCAGATGAGTCGTGAACCAGAGAATTTTTAGAATTCTGATGTAATTAAATTCAGATGAACCACACTCTGGAGTTTCACTTGTTTCACTCAATTATCTGGTGAGGGAGAGCCTCAAGGATCTCGACTCCAAGACAAGTCACTCTTCCACCCTTTCCTCTCATCCCAGCTCTCTTTATTTCCATCTCTCTCCACTTTCTTCTCCTCTATAAATGGCACACATTCATAGAAGATCAGGGGGGTAACATTTGCATGTAAACCTAAACAAGCTAATGGATTTTATAGCTATGTAGATCCACTAGTGGATGGTCCTCCACAAACTGATAGATGAATTCTACATACAATGTATCACGGGATCTTTTTTTACCACTGCCCATTTAAATATGACTCTGGCCATCTAAAAGTGAGCCTGCCAATATAAATTCGTTACAAGTTATATGAAAGTCATCACCATAGACATGGTTACATGGTTAGATCATTTTGATCTTCCTTCAAGTGGGTCATATTTTTTTATTATTTTTTTTAAGTATGTGATATTGTATATGGAAGGCTGTCCATTAGTGGGCCCACCTTTAAAACTCCAATGGTTTACATGTAAATCATTATGGTACAAGTGATTGCATGGCCTGCCTGAACTTACATTAATATACCATGGTCAAACTGACTATAGGACTCACTCCTATTAAAGTAAAATAGAAAAGGCAAAAATCTTAAGAACAACTTCACATCAGAAAGCTCCGGCTCTAAACCATTCAAAGAAACCCATTCTCCTGATGCGGAAACAAATAGAACAAACAAACGCCCTTGGTTTGCTGGCAACATATCTGAGCATCTTGGATACCTAGGATTTCTTTGAGGTGTTAAACTTGAAATCCTCTTTACTACGTCCTGTTTTGCAGCACCTTGAGTTTAAGTTAGTCCACACTAACGAACCCTCAAATGTTGGGCTTTCTGCTCATCAATTGTCCAAACTTATCCAATGATCAAGATTGAGGCAGTAGGTGTATTCTAACCTCAGAATTTGACCATTATTATACAAATAAATCAAGCTGAACTCAGACTTTGTGGGCTCAACCATATTCTAACGCCATTCGTAGGCTCAAACTTGTAGATATCCTATGAATTCAGAAATATTAATACGAATCGTGCATGATAGACTAAACATCTAATTCAAATACGAATCACACCATCATCACTGCAGGCTCAAACAAGCATGCCTAAAAAATACACCTTTAAAATGCAAATCACACAAATGTCACTACGAATCATGTTATAGTAGGCTTAAACATCTAATGCCAATTCTAATCACACCATCACCGTTGTAGGTCCAAATAAACAGGCCCAAAAATTACACCTTTCCAGAAACAAATCACACAAATATTAATGAATCACTCGATTGCAGTCTCAAACATCTAATGCCAATATCACAGAAATATTATTATGGGTCACCCCATTGCAATCTCACACATCCATGCCAATATCACACAAATATTAATATGAATCACCCCATTGCAGTCTCAAACGTCTAATGCCAATACAAATCACACCATCACCATTGTCGCATCAATCACCAACACACTTCGAACCCAAATTGAGTCATCAATAATGTAACTTCCAATCCCTGCATAAACAAACAAAAAAATAAATAAAGGCACCTATATGAGACCAAAATTAACCATGAAATTCCATTTGCAACATCAAAAACATTCTGAGCATAAAACCTCAGAATGTCTAATGAGTAATTTCTCTCATTCATAAAACACACACACACACACAATCTTGCATATAAAATATAATGCCTACTCGAGTTTACATCCAATATACAAAATTAAAACGAGATTAACTAAATTATCTACTGATCAAGCATCCATTGTTGTAAAACAGAAACAAGTTCAAATGGAGCACAAACAATAAAATACAATTGGAGAAATAAACTCTCAATCACTGACCTAATCCAGTGGTTAAGAATAAAACCAAAGAAGCTACAATTCCCTAAACCCAAAATATATCCCAAAACTGAGGGATAGAAAACAGAATTCAATGAAAGATAGCAACATCTCACATTAATATCCGATTCACCACACACATTAATTTCTCTCATCCATACATAAAACACACACACACGCACACAAAATCTTGCATAAAAAAATTAATGTCTACTCTCTAGTTTACACCTAATATACAAGATTTAAACAAAGTTAACTAAATTATCTACTGATCAAACATCCAACGTTGTAAAACATAAGCAAGTTAAAATGGAGCACAAATAATAAAACAAAATTGGATAAATAAACTCTCAAACAGTGACCTAATCCAATGGTTAAGAATAAAGCCACAGAAGCTACAATTTCCTAAACCCAAAATATACCCCAAAACTGAGGAATAGAAAGCTGAATTCAATGAAAGACTGCAACATCTCACATTAATATCTGATTCGCCAAATCTGCAACTCTCAGTCCCAAAATGAAACACAAATACAAATTTACAAAATTTACAAATACTCCAAAAATTTTAAAAATTGATTCTGCAACTCCCAGTGTCAAACTGAAAACGAAATGCATATGTAAAAATAAACAAATATCCCACTCCCAAACCGAAGAAAATAAATGAAACTCGAAAGTTTACTACCCAATATGATCTTAGTAACATTCAAAGAATAAAAAATATTCAAGATCCTTGGTTGAACTACCAATGTAACCAACCTAAGAACCCTTATCTAGAAGCCTGTATGAGCCCAGCCCATTCAGTTACTAGGCCTAAAACTCAGGCCCAGACCTAGATAAATCCATCATAGTTAAACTGGGATCCAGCCGATTTATAAAACATATTTATATATATATATATATATAGGAGGGTATTCAAGTGTATCTATCCCACTCCATTTGTGGTGAGGGATAGATGCACTTAAATATTTTCCATATATATATATATATATATATGCCCCTTCTTATTAAATATATATGTTGGTTTGGGCCAGGCCATTAAGTATATAGAAGGTCCAGATTTCGTGCCCTAGCGCATATCACAGGCCTAATACACAGCCCAATGCAGGCTGGGCTTGATTCAAGCGAGTCTTGATGTTCCCGCTCACCAATAAAAAAAATGGAAACAAAAACGAATTTCAAATTCTTATGACATTTGAAACTCAGTCTATTAAAATCAAAGAGAGAGAAAAAGAAGCGGTGCTCCCCTTTTTTTTTTTTCTCCTTTTTTCTGTTTTTTGTTTCTGTAAATACTCTTAAAAATTGCAAAAATAAATAAATATAACACTAAAAGTTACTTACCTCCTTTTTCGTCTTTCTATTTTGATGGGCTGTAGATTTACACGTTCACCTTCGGCCTTAATCCTCTTTATGAATTCTTCTGACATGTTGATTAGGCGTAGTTTTTTAAGAGTAGTAAGGTACTGTATGCCTTCAGGGAATCTCTTCAACTCAGGGCACTCTTTTAAATAAAAGGTTTCAATGCGAGTCATCGATCCATTTTCTATTTTTATCAGATTCAATTTAGGGGTTTCAGAAATGGACAATCTCTTGAGTTTCAAGAAGCATCCATGACGGAAGCACAATTCCTCCCCATCATATGCCATAGAAAGACGAAGGTACCTGAGATTGGGCAATGCTTCAAGTGAAGATAATGGATCTTCATTCAAATTAGACCGCAGTAAATCCAACCACTCGAGGTTTTGAAGGGTACCAATCCATGGAGGTAGCCTCTCGAAACGCCCAAGAAACCCGAGCTTATTTAGATGGGCTGGTGGAGAAGATACCGCATCCAAATCAATAACTTCTTCCTTGCTTATAACATCTACAGTCAAGTGGAGAAGGGCTTTCATCTTCTGTAGGGAGGCAGAGAGTTCTTTTCCATGATTTCTTTTCACATTGTCAATCCCCAATTCTCTTAGTTGAGTCAAGTTTCCCACTTTTCTAGCTGTATCATCATTTATACCAATGGAATATAAAGTCTGTAAGCAATTCAAATTGAATATCCCATCTGGAGGAAGAAGTACTGGATGTTGGATTTCAGTAACTCTTCCTCTTATGCCTGACTGTATATACATGTGCCTTAATTTTTTCAACTTTTCTACTCCTTTGGGCAGGATCTTTATTTTAGTGCCCCGAATGTCCAATGTTTGTAGATTCTGAAGCCTTCCTATAGATTTTGGAAGCTCCTCAACATTTGTATAACTCAAATCCAAATAGCGTAAATTGAATAACTCAACTAATTCATTTGGCAAGCTCTCAATGGAAGAATTCCTTATATCTAACACCCTCAACAGTTTATACCTTGATGAGATGCTACACAAGGACAGAGATGGAATTTCTATTTGGAACAACATCAATGACCGATGATGACAACTGCTGGATTGAATGTTCACAACTCTATTTTGCATCGACAAATAACGGGCTTTGTTGGTCCAAATATCTACTTTTCCATCATGCGTACTGCAAAAGTTCTGTTCATGGCCAATTGATATAGCCAACTCTCGGAGAACATCATGCATTCGGACCCGTCTATAAGGTGACAAATCATCTTTGATAATTTGCAGCATGCTTCTACATGTAAGCTCCTTGATATAGTCTGCAGCCACCTCCTCTAATGTGTGTCCATCCCTCTCTTCTATAAAACCTTCAGCTACCCATAACATAATTAGTCTTTTTTCTGGAATTTCGTAATCTTCAGGGAAGAGACCAAAATATAGGAAACAGTATTTGAGGTCGTACGGCAAATCATCAAAGCTAAGCAAGAGTATGTTCTTCATCCCACCCATTTTATTATTGTTGCTTAGCTGCCAACTAAGACTGTTTTCTACCTTCCTCCATTCTGAGCTTGACTTCTCTTTCGTTAACATGAGGCCCCCAATAGTAACAATTGCTAGTGGTAAGCCCTCACATTTTTGTACTATGCCTTCTGCATATGGTTGTAGCTCTGGAGGACAACTTTTGTTTGAAAATGCTCTGTAGCAGAAAAGGAGCCAAGCATCGTCTTTTCCTAGAGGCTCAAGGTAGAGAGTATTTTCAGCTTCAAAAGACAATGCGACATCATGTATTCGTGTTGTGAGCATTATCCTACTTCCACGTCCATCGTTTGGAAATGCAACTCGTATATGCTTCCAATCGATGGTTTCCCATACATCATCTAAAACAATCACATACCTTTTATTCTGCAAAAAATCGATGACCGTCCGCACAAGATGGCCGCCTTTCATTTTGTCGATGCCGTCTGGAACTGCCTCCTTATTAGACTCGTACAACTCCTTTATCATGTTTCGCATGAGATCGTCCACTTTGTAAGATTGGGAGACGGTGATCCACGCATGACATTCAAAGTGATCCTTCACTTTTGGGCTGTCATAAACTTTTGTAACGAGAGTCGTCTTGCCAAGACCGCCCATTCCCACCACGGCGACCACCGCACGTTTTGGCCTTTCATCTGTCAGCGTTCCAATTAGGAAATCTTTGTATTCATCAATCCCCACAATTTCTTCATCTGGGATGAAGTGTAAATATTCTCCAGAACGTTGCCAGTCTTCATCATCATTCTTCATCTTGGATGTCTGTCCTTCATGGAAGTGATATCGCTGGCTTTTCTCTGAGATTTCGTGAATCTCAGATTTGATTATTTGCAGCGCAGAGGCAATTTTGTGCTTGTCATAGTAACGCTTTGGGAGGAGAAGGGTGTTGTAGAGAGCTCTTCCTATTAGTCCCTCCTCATCCTCATCCTCAGTGTGTTGCTCCGCAATCTGCCACATGTAAGTGTCAATGATATCCTCAACCTTGTAGGTGGCTTCTCTTACTTGATCTACCCATGTCCTCACTCCAACAACATCATCAGCACTCCTTTTTCTTCTGTCTGCATCCTTCAAGAAGGAGCGCATGCTCTGCAGCTCGTGTTGGATTTCATTAATGTTCCCGCGCAGTCCTTGAAGAAGAGATGCTTCTTGCCGCACAAGAGAATCCAGGGTTTGAAGCAGGAAACCCACAGCACTCTCTGCCATGTTTGCGACACGCACTGATTTCTCTTTTAAAGAAGATGCTAATAAAATCTGGAAATGTTTGCTTCCACGCTCGGATCAGATCAGAGATACAGACAGATCTTTGCCTCCGGACACTGCACACTCGTATCAAAGAGGGAGACTCTAGATGACCTTGGAGAAGGTGATCTGTTGAGAAACAGAGGATAAAGACTCTGTGGGGGCCGGGGCTGAGTTGCTGAGAAGGAAACAGATCAGAGACGAGTTTGAAGAAGGAAATCCACAGCACTCTCTGCCATGTTTACAGCACGCACTGATTTCTCTCTTAAAAGAAGATGCCAACAAAATCTGGAATTGTTTGTTTCCACACTCGGATCAGATCAGAGATAGAGGCAGATCTTTGCCTCTGGACACTGCACACTCGGATCAAAGAAGGAGACTATGGATGACCTTGGAGAAGGTGATCTGTTGAGAAACAGAGAGGATCAAGAAAGACTCTGTGGCGCTGAGTTGCAGAGAAGGAAACAGATCAGAGACGAGTTTCTGTGTGCAGAAATCGGGATCCTTGCAGTGGGCAAGGAGAAGGAGATCGGCATTGCCGTCGCTGCTTGCTGGAGTAGATCTTTTTCAGACGAGGGAGATGAGGGATAGCTACCTTTACCAAAACTCAAAAGTAATGTGAAAGACAGAAGAGAATTCTCCCTTACTGGTTGTCAAAAGTTTGAAAAAAAGAAGTAAAAAAAAAAAAAGTGGGCCTTCATGTCTTTGCGTTCGGTGGAGTGAGCTGCCTTTTGTTTTCGGTGAGAGAGATGCAGACTGCAGAGAGAGAAATAGAGGAAAAGGACTTTGGCGTCTTCTGATTTTAAAATGCTTTGATGAAGCATCGGACGTATCTTTTATCAAAAAGAGAGAGAGTTTATACGGTGGTAGGCACCACATACTTCTTTAGTCCCTGGCACCGGAGAGGTTTAGGTTGACCGGACGTACCGTGCAAGAGGCCACTAGCAGTCGGTCTGACGTCAGCAGCAGTCAATGGCCTGAGTTGACCAGATGGGAGTGCTAAAACTTCAAACTGCGATATCTTCAGGATCCGAAGCCCGATCTACGAAAGTACATCAAGAGACTGGCAATTCAGCTGTAATCAAGGTTAACCCTAGGGGTAGCTTGACTGCTGGGTTCTCATATGGGACCATAGTTTGCACTCAGATACTGCATTTTGAAACTGCACTAACACACTGGAGGCTACAGGGAGTTACTCGGTTTCTCTCTGGGCCCGGTGGGATAAGTCCAGTCTAAAAGATTGGAAGCCCTCCAATAGCAAAAATAAAAATAAATGCCATAAGGAAAATTTGATCAATAAGAGTACAGGAAATTATTTATCCGATATCAAAGTCATTGGAAGCCGGATTTTAGATCTGCTTAATCTTTTAAACATGTAGTGACAAGATCTACAAGGTTAACAGAGGAGTTTGACAAGAAAAACTTGGGGGATTCAGAAACTAAGTGGTTTATAGTGGTGGTGGTGGTGATGGATTCAAGCAACATGGGCCAGATTGATGGAGGAAGAAACTGCCCCGAAACTTCGGATAAAACATGAAACCTTGTACATGATGATTGATTCGAGTCATGGAAAGCGAATATCCGCATCAAATGGACTTCAAATGATTTTAATCTATTTCAGTACAGCATGTAGATTGTGGAGACCGACCTTCATGTCATGATAATGTTTTCAACTGTCATTACGGAAAAAAAAGAAAAAAAAAAAAAAAAACAATCACCTGTTATTGCCCATCAATCCCACGTCCATATGTGGGTGTTAATTACCTACTGCCCATCGTGCCAAGACTTTCAGTTGGGTCTTCACGTGCTGCCCATCTGTGCCATTTTTTTTTATGTTTTTTTTTTTTTAATTCGGTCTTCATCTCTCTACTGTGCATCCTAGGTCTTTATTTATCTAGTCTTCACCTATTCCCCATCAGTGCCAACTAAGTCTTTCTTAATTGGGTCTTACAGCTGAGCCGGCCAAGTCCTTATTCATCGAGTCTTCACCTATTGCCCATCGGTGTCGAGCCTTTTTTTAATTTGGCCTACTGTGCATCCTATGTGCTTTCTTTATTGGATCTTCACCCATTGCCCGTCAGTGCCAAAGTCCTTTTCAATTGTGTCTTCATCTATTTGCCTGCACAGCCGACTGCCAGGTCTTTTCCGGCACCTTTTTTTTTTTTTTTCTCTATCCATTCACACCGGACTTGATAGTTATTATAACATAACTTACATTTTTCTGTGTTTGATAATTAAGAAATTTGGCTTATAGAGGAATCTTAGTTCTTTGATTTTCTTTACCAGAATTCCACTATCCAAGGTAATTTTGTTCATAGCTACTTGATCGTATATTCAAATAAAATAAATACTCAATTTAAAAAAAAAAAAACAAATTTTAAAATGGAAGCCCTTTTAAATGAATTCCTCATGGCTTGAGGTTACACATTTTGTAACTCAGTTTTTTCTTTTAAGTGTTCATCGGCTACTATTTAACATTATTGAGATTTTTTATTATTGAATATGCCCTAATATTAAATATAATTAATATTTTCCTTTTTCATTGTTGTAGATAACCACTTTAATTATTTTAAAATTCTTAGTCAATAACTTTGCTCCGTCAATTAATAGCCTTTTCTATTATTATTGAGAGACCGAAATATGTATTTTAATTAATGTCAAGACTAGACTTGGCATTGCGTAATCCCAATTCATACAAAGGAGGCGGCCAGGCATGATATTGGAAGTCCGTGGTGGTTTGGCAAAAAGTTACGCACATTTGTATGTATTTAAAAAGACTTTTCTTTTTTTTATGTTTCACCCCTGTTCCTCGGAGGGTAGGGTAAGGACCAAGGTATTTTAGGGCCGCCCAAGATGTCAAGGGATTCGGTATATTAAAGAGGGAGATTTGGGCTTTAATTTTGCCAGTTGGTTGTGATTTCGACAGTAATTTATTCTCTTTTAAATCTTCTCTCTCCACTCATGTAAATACCTACTTTATCTCTTTATCAAAATCACTCATAACTACCCTCACTTCTCTTAAACTACAAAAACTCCATTTAAATCCAAACTTTACCGCTCCCTTTCTATTCAAATTCTCCTCTTTCCACCACTGCTCTTGAATTATATAAACAGGTACTCTCGTATAACCTTCTTATTCTTTTGTTTTTTTTTTTTCTAAAATCTATGAATTCTCTTAATGCATAGTATTTATATTGCAATAATAGCCATATCCGAGCTTAGCACGGGTTATTATGCTAGTTAGAATATATTAACCTAAAAGGTTTTGGATCTAATTTTTACTCTCATTTCTATTTTGACTGAAAGACCCTTCCAGGTTTTACAACTGCTAACATACTATCCCTTCACTTTCTACTAATATACTTCCCCCCACTTATGGATTCCTATCTTTCCCCATTTCTAACATCCATAGAATCCTATCTCTTCATGTATACCCGGAATTAGCAAGGGTTTTTGTGCTAGTTATTATATATTAAAGTGGAGGGATTTTATCTAATTTTGACTTTACCTTCATATTTTGACCAACTTGTATCTTCAGTTTTTATAACCATTTTCTCCCCCACTTCGAAGTTCCACCTCACTACCTCTATATGCCCATTAACCCCCACCCACTTTTAACAAGCACTCCCCCATCTATCATCAACCACTCATTTTAACTCTCATTCTACCCCCTTATGCCCGTTTTGACCGTTCCTTTTGATCCTTTAGTTTCCTAGGTTACATAGAGGACCATGAGGAGGAAGTACAGAGATGAAGGTGGAAGCAAGAGATACATCAATTGCTTTTTCAAATATTTGAATTTCATCTTCCACAAATAGTGTACATGTTTTTGCTTTTGATATTTAGGCCATAATTTAAAATCTTTTATATTTAGTTTCCTAAGTAGTTAATATTTTTATAGTTATGTTCATTCCAAATCTATTCATCCTTTATTTTACCAAAAAAAATATTCATCATTTACATTTCTACAAAAGAATTGATGTTTAATTATTTTTAATGTAATGATCTTTAGATTTAGAGGATTTCCTTTGGAAGGGTCTCAGCCGATTGTGCAGCACAAACGGAATCCTTCGGGCCTTTTTTTCATTTTTTTTATAACTTTGAGAGGAGCGACGCTAGCGTCTATCGTCTCTGACAGAGGCGACACTAGCATTTGTCGTCATTACATAATTTCTTATTCTTCCTCTCCTCCTCTTTTTTTTTTTTTATCTCCCCCACTCCATCTTCTAGTCACTTAGATCTAGCATGTACGCTTCTATGTATCTTCCCTTGTGATCTTCTCCATCGCATTCCGGCAAAGATCTTGAATGTGTTTTACAATAGAGATACCACCAACTGGTGCGGGCTTACTTTTACTCGGGACTTTTTTTTTTATGCAAGTGGACTGCAACTGTAAGGCCTGAAGATGTGGTCTTTTCTTTCTTCTTTCTTTTTAATGGGAAGGGATTGAAGTCCATGAGAGCAGCCCATGCAAAGCACGCAACCGCCACAGAAGCTTGAGAATGGACTTGTTAGAGGGGCAGGGGTGGACCCCAAGTGTTGCAACACGGGTGCGGTGGCACCCTCGAGAATCCAGAAACTCCTTAAAAATACCTCAAAAAATATTAGACTTCTTAACTTGACCATTGACCGAACCAACCAAATGAAAACCTAAGCCCACCATTGGAGCGGTGCCAGTGTCACACGTTGGCAAATCCGATCCGGGTCCCTCATCAATTGGATCAGTTTGCATGCTTTGATTGTCAGGATAAAATTTAAAAAAATTGCGGGAGTACCCCATTTGTGCTGCACAATTTGAGGGAGCCCTTCCCGACGAATGGCCAAATTCAAAGACTTTTTTTGTAAACTCCTCTTAAATTTTTCAATATTTAATTTATAATAATGTAGATTTGTTTTATAGTTGTTTAATTTGTATTTAATGGGCATACATGTGCTTAGCACGGGTTTTCGTGTTAGTTATACTATATTAAAGCAAAAGATTTTGAAGTTAATTTTGACTGAAACTGCTGATTTTGACCAAAAGCTACCCATGACCTACAACTAACTTACTTTCTCTTCCGAGTTCCAATATGTAATTGTATTGTAACCACTCAAGTCATCTTCTCACGTTTTCCTCTCTCCGCCAACTTCATTTCCATCCCAAATCTAATTATCCCTTTTTCTTCCTACTTCTCTTCTCCAAGCCCATTTATACTATATGGACTCTTGGATTGAGAAAAGAGGTACTAGTAATCTTTTCTTCTTTTTTTTTTTTTAAGTTTATGCTCTAACTAAACTAAATTACTCACACTAAGTGTTTGAAGATGATTTTGCGTGATCAAATTTTTTTAATGAATCAAAAAATATATTTTGTAATTGTTGGTGAACATGCCCGTGCTTAGCGCGGGCTATCGTGCTAGTAAAGGATGTATGAAAGATGCTGCTGACATGGATTCTTATCTTATCTAAGGGAAGATTATAACTTCTTTAGCACTCATTTCAAGTTTCTTCCCATGAAAGGGGGAAACAAGATTGTATGCGTCTATCCAAATGGTACATGGTTTTGTAGAAAAAAAGCCCCATCATCTCCAACAAATTATAAATTTTAAGATAAGTTGGGCTCACCATCAAAGTGATGACTATATTAAAATGAAAAAAGTTTAGCATTTAGGCCCCACTTAGCATTTTTATTAGTTTGGATTTTTCATCAACAAATGAGAAATTTTAACATCAAACTGATGACTATATAAAACAAAAAAGAACTTTAACATTTGGGCCCCGCTTAGCATTTTTATTAGTCTGGATTTTGCATAAGTGGGCCTCCCTTAGGAAGGTGCAAGTTTTGCATTAATTTTAAATGCTTAAGTTGTGCCCTTCTTAATTAAATATACAATTGCTTTTTATTCTATAATTATTGCTGGCTTGAAAACACTAATGTAAATTTGAATTGATTAGTGGGGCCCTCTTATGCAAATTGGATATGCACATCCAAGAAATTGATATTTCTTTATCTTAAATTCAATCTCCTATTTCATAGATTAAGATCTTTTTTTTTTTTTTTCTCCTACACAATCTCTTAAAAAGGACGTGAGTTAATAATACAAGTAATTAGAGTGGAACGGTATTCAAACTTACAATGTCATCCTCTTAATGGTTGCCCACATTTTAAACCGACAAGACACCCAATTTGCTAGAACCCGAAAAGGTGACAACAATAGCATCTGAAAAAGTTAAGAGGATATCCGGTTGGGAAACTTTCATTGTCAATCGGAGGAGCTTTCAAGTGCGTTTGATTTGTTCAAGAGTATTCAAAAATTGAAAAATCAGTGGTGGGTCTTGATCCTAAGCGATTTTCAGATACCCCCAAAGCCCCTGAGACTTAGGATCCTTCTCCTGACATTGATCCATCTTTACCTCTCTTATGATCCCAAATCTCACCATGACCTCTGATAGAAGTCTTATCTGGACAAATTAAACAGAGAAGGCAAAGACCATAGATAGGTATCTCAGCCTACTCCTTACACAGGAATATTTTCAGGACTAAAGCTCATCTTCCTCATAGGTGATTAAGCCACAGTAGCGCAAACCTCCCCTTCCAATTGGTAGCTTTCACTGATCAATTGGGATGCTTATCATGATGTAGTTTTCAGCCCTTTCCCAGTCATCTTCCTCATCATCACTCCCCAAGATTGCATATTTAAGAGCACTTGAGCCCTCCTCCCTGTTCCACTCTTGAAAGTTATTTGGCCAACTAGATGCCGGAGATGTGGTTTTTTGGACAATCAGGAGCGGTTGCAGAATTAAAGAACTGATTGCTCATAGTAGGAGTTTCATGTCAATACTCAATAGTGCTTTATATTTAATCTAATTTCTATGTAAAATGAAGATGGTATGTAAATTTTTTAGGTGATTAACATAAAATAGGCTGTCATGGGCTCATTGAAAATTTAAAACTCTACAAAACCCAATTGCTACAAATGCAACAAACATGTCCTTGGCTAGCAATATATCTATATAATCATCTTGGATTCCTTTGAGATGTTGAACTTGAAATTCTCTTTCCTACCTCCAGTTTGGAAGCACCTTGAATTTAAGTTAGTCCATACAAAAGAACCCACAAATGTTGGAGTTTCTACTAATCAATTGTCCAAACTTATCCAATGCCCAAGATTGATGCAGTAGGAGTATTCCACCATGCTCAGAAACTTGATCATTATTTATGTAAATAGATCAAGCTAGGCTCATACTTTGTGGGCTCAACCCTCATTTGCCATTGTAGGCTCAAACATGTAGATATCCTGTGAATTCATAAATATTAATACAAATCACGCATGATAGACTAAAACATCTAATGCAAATACGAATCACACAATCATCATTGCAGGCACAAACATACATGCCTAAAAAATAGGCCTTTAAAATGCAAATCACCCATGTTAATACCAATCGTGATATAGTAGGCTTAAACATCTAATGCCAATACAAATCACACCATCATCATTGTAGGTACAAATAAACATGCCTTAAAAATACACCTCTTAATATACAGTCACACAAATATTAATGAATCACCCCATTGCAGTCTCAAACATCTAAGTCAATATCACACAAGTATTAATACAAGTCACCCCATTGCAGTTCTCAAACATCTAATGCCAATATCAAACAAATATTAATATGAGTCACCCTATTGCAGTCTCGCACATCTAATGCCAATATCAAACAAATATTAATATGAGTCACCCCATTGCAGTCTCAAACATCTAATGCCTATACAAATCACACAACCGCCATTGTAGCATCAATCACGGCCAACACACTTTCAACCTAAATTGAGTAATATACAACGTACTTCTAATCCCTGCGTAAAAAACAAACCATTGTATGAGACCAAAATTAACCATAAAAATCCATTTGCAACATCCAACGCATTCTAACCATTAAATTTTAGAATGTCTAATAAGTAATTTCTCACATTTATAAAACACACAGACCCAATCTTGCATATAAAAAGTAAGGATTTTTACAAAAAAAAAAATTAAGCTTAAATTTTAATTAAGTGACTCTATGAAGAAAAACTATAAAATGATTGCAGAGTTGTCCGCACATTTTTTTTTTTAATGAAATTACCCTAGTTGACGATATCATCAATTTAGTTGATGATATCGCCAAATTGCAGTTCATTTTCTTCGATTTTTCTCTCTTACAACTCTCTTAGATCCATCGCATATTGAATTCTTAATCTAATAACTCCAATTGAAGTTTGAATATGAAGTTCTTAAGTGTGTGTGTGTGTGTGTGTATATATATATATATATATATATATATATATATATATATATATATATATGAAGTAATCACCTTCACCTATATCAAATTTCAAACTTTCTTCCAAGAGTCTTGCCATGATCATCATGTCAATGAATGTCAAGATTTGAGCGAGAATGTCATTGTCAATCAAGTAGTTTCCATGGTCCAAGCTCCCAAGCATTGTCTTTTGCCGGCCCATAAAGCCTTTCGATCCAATCACTTGCTTTAAGCCATTTTGGAATCTTAGATTGAAAACCCAATATGAGATGGGCCTAAGAGAGTTGCTTGAAAGGGGAAAATATGGTTTTGGAGAAAACAATTAGAATGGAAGAAATAAGTTTTGATGAAAGAGGTTGGAGCAACATTAGTGAAAGGAAGAGAAAGGTGAAGGCTATTTGCATTTGAAAAATAGGGTTTAGAGGAGAGGGTCCTCCATCGCCTTCTTCAATTGCTAGGTGGAAGAGAATGAACTAGAATAGTTTCTCACAAAAGAAGATGATGACACCGACAATTGGGGTAATTTTGCCAAAAAAAATGCACGAACAACTTTTTCGCCATTTTATGATATTTCTTCATAAAGTAGTTTAATTAAAGTTTAAGCTTAAATTTTTTTGTAAAAAAACCCTAAAAAATAATGTCTAATCTCAAGTTTACATCTAATGTACAGAATTAAAACAAGCTTAACTAAATTATCTACTCATCGTCATCCAATGTTGTAAAACAAAAATAAGTTAAAATGGAGCACAAATAATAAAACAAAATTGGAGAAATAAATTCTCAATCAGTGGCCTGATTTAATGGTTAATAATAAAACCACAGAAGCTACAATTCCCATTCTAAAATGGGCCTACTTTTGCCATCTCTTTAGATTGAATCATTCATATATCTCCAATTTAGTCCATTACAGGCATGGGCCACACTATCAAATCCTTTGATCTTCAAACTTCCATTTCCAACCGTCTATCAAGATAATTTTAGATCAAATGATCAATATCTAGTAAGCCCATTGTCTAGAAAATCAGGTCGACCAAGGCCAGATCTATAAATTTGTCAGTGGGCCTGACCTTCAAAAAATTAAATAAATTATCTATTCCAATCAGAGTTGGGGCAACCACAAAAGAGAATAAAATTCTTTCAATCTTGTTCCAATCAGCCATTTCCATATGATCCATATAATGGAGACCCCCCAACCAACTGTAGGACTGGAAGATAGATTAACCCAGCATGGGACCCCTTGAAAATTGTCAATCACCACTCTTAACAAACTTGTCAAACTAAATTTTACAATCAGATGTGTCTGTTTTGGGGTTATTAAATGGAACCAATGGAAATGTAATGAAATATGGGTTTCATGCCATAAATAATTTCATACTGGGATAGGATATCACTGAAAAAAATAATAATAAATTTTCCTAATCGTAATACAGTTTTGAAACATGAAAAATCTAATCTTAAGTGGTCTGCATCTTAAAATGCAAGATGAATGCGTTGAATGGGATATTTGCTTGCCCACTCTTGGTGAAGAGCAATTTCTCCACCCACATAGGCTAACCTCTACCTCACCAACGAAACCAATGCACTGCCATCAGCCTCACACCCATCCATTTTTTGCAACCCACTTTACTTAGCCCTGCTTCTCATTAACTCGCTCTCCACATACTACCCAATCCACCAACCCACTTCATCTCATGTCCCCCTTCATCATCTAAAACCAATTCCCGTACCCAAAAAAACACCTTCTCATCACCCATACTTCAAGACCACCAAAACAGACTCCATCTTACCTCCAAATCATCCTCACAGTGCCTCCCATCCACGCCATCTCAACTGCACATCTTTCCAACCCACTGCACGGCCTCCTAACCAGAACCCGATTTGGATTATTAGTGGGCGGACCTAGGTACATGGGTTTGGGGGCTGAAGCCCCCCACCCATGCCTAAAAAAAGTCAAAATTCCTTAAAATCCCCTGCATTTCTAGAAATTAATGTTTTCTTTTTTTTTTTACATGTGCCCTATCCCCAATATTCCTTTTACATAGAGCCCCTCCAAGTTAAATAGTCCGCCCTTGCGGTTATTACCACCTTGGTCTTGAATGATTTGTTTAATTTCCTAAATAAATTAGATTTAATATCTCATTGCATTTGATCATTTAGTTATCTTTCTCCTCTCCTTTCAACCATCGATAGGGTCATGAAAGCGGATGTAAGGACCTCTAATAGGGTAAACTCTACAATTACAAAAAATAATGAGTTAATTAAAACAAATTCAATTAGAAATCCACTAGTCAGGCTATTCTAGCCCCAATTATAAAAAAATTCAAAAAGACTATAAAACCAACAAAATCAATCAAAAAAAAAAAAAAAAGTTTTCCTCTTTTCTTCCACCTCCAGTGCCAAATATTTTAAAGTACTTATGATAAAAAAAGGGAAGTGAACGAAGACTGATATAAAATTTAATTTAATGATAATAATAAGACCAATGCGTGATTTCAAAAACTCCTTGCAATTAATCAAACAAATTGACCCGACTGCGTTCATCTTCAATCAAATCGGCCCATCGGCCACAATCCTCTTTTCTTTATACCGAAACCACATACACTACGGCTTATTTTCATTATTATTCTGCTTTGAAAATTAACCTTTAAACCCTATTTTGCCAAGGACTATGAACGGTGTACCCAGGAACGGGGTTGATCCTCTTCTTAAAATATTTGGAACCTCCCCTTTCTTACTTTATTTTAATTTATTTATTCTACTTGATTTTATTTTAATTACTCAAATATATATAAATGTGGATTATCCCCCCATCAGGACTTTATAATGACCCCAGATTATGGCCCTTAATTTGACCAATTTTGTTAAAAGTCAAATTGAGTGAAAGGACAACTATTGTGTGTTTCCTACAGCATATTAAACTAGAGGGAACCCACCCCATTTTCTCCCCTTATTTCTTCGACATTAGTCGAAGAATGGAGTTATGGCCGCTACAATGTATGCGCGATCGTGATCCGTCGATTTGAGGATAGTCGGAATCATCATTTTTGATGTATAAATATTAAATATTATATATAGATCAACGACAATCTCTCCCCGGGAGGGATCAAAATTCCACATATTGTAGTATCCTCAATAGGAGTAGGTCCCGTCGTGAGATTAATCACATGATTAAGAATGTGATAAGTGCAATCTTATTCATCATTCACATTTTTTTACAAACTATAGGACTGGCTCCTATAGAGGTAAAACTTAGGCCTAGTAGGAGGGAATTTATTTTGAGCAACTTCTTTCCAATTGGTGGGCTCCACCATGGAGTTCCATTCCTTCAACTCAGAATTTCTCAAAGTCAAAGCTTCCGAAGATCTGGACTCTTTTTAAAGGAAAAAAAATGGGGAGAGAGGAAGAACTTTTGGTCCTCTTTGATAGATAGGATCATTGAGGCTCTCATTCATGAGATACTTCAGTTAGACAAGTGGAACTCCACAGTGATACCTACTAATTGAGAATCTAAATCACTTAAAATGAACGCACGTAGTCTCTTGCAAGGGCCATGACAAAATATATTGTTCTAATATAAGTTGGTCCCACTGTAAGTTTGGGCATATAATTGATAATGTATAGAAAAAAAAAAAAAAGAATTTTATCAATCTTACTTCAAAACCAACTCTTTATTCTGGCATGGTCCCTCGATCGAATGTATTTATTTTTCTAATATGTAAATTTCTTACCTTTTATCTACTAAATAGACTATAGAACATACATGGTGAACCAGATCACTACAATTAGATGTTTATTGATAGAACTACTTTTACATGTTGGTGTTACATGTATGCATGTCTGTAAATGCAAACTCCCTTTTGATTATCTAAAACATATATTTCAATTCAATTATTGAGAACTTGATGATAATTGTTTAAACTTTTTATTTTAGTTTTTCTTAACATTCTAGGATTTTTTTTCGATTTCAACTTGATTATAAATCATAGTTTACATCCATTTTGAAAAATAATAATTATAATTTAATTTGCAGAAAATGCAAAACTAGTTTGCCCCAAAATGAACTTGAAGCTCATAAAATGTGGCTACTTAAAATGAACTTTGAACTTTTCTATAGCAGTATTCTGTAAACATGTAAAAATAATGAGCATGTCAATAGTATATTATTAACGGTACGTAGTGAGAAAAGGAAAAAAAAAAAAAAAAGTTTAGTATTGGCAGTTAACTCTGCCAATTTTCCCTTGTTTAAACAGCTAGTCCCAAGCATGGGTAAAAGTGAGTGAGGAGGGTTGTCTTAAGTAGGTGACAACTAGTGTAAAACTTGTTATAACTAAAATATGAATGATGGGAAACAATTTTTTACTTTTGGCGTAAGAAAGACTAGAATGGAGAAACAAAGTTCATTTAGTCAATCCAAACATAGTTGGTACAAGGCTCTAATGATTATGATGATAATTATAGTATTGACCCTTAGTCATGGATAACACCACCAAAAGTGGTCATAATCATTGTTGTAAAAATCCTATAATTCATATCTCGAATGTTAAGAAAATAGATTCGTATCTTATGATTCAAACGACTAGGTTGAGTGAGAATGGCTACAACCAATAAGTTCATATTAATGATGATTTACCTTTTTTTTTCATTTAGGATAACCATTGATAATAGTAAGGGATTGGGATGGAGCACACCTGATGCATGATGCCCAGTCCATACCTTCATATGAAGCAAGTAAAGTTTATAGAGCTTGTCCATGATTTGTGTTCAAATGTGGAACTACACCTGTTTGAAGGGAGGAAGAAGATTGAAAATTAAAAATCTCATATTCATGCCTACAAAGCCATAAGCAATGCATACACACCCTATAAAAGCAAGAACCTCAAAATAAAAGACACAAATTTCACTCAAATGAGATTTGGGGAGATTGTCAGATTGATCACATGCTAAAGACTAATTCCTTTTTTACCAAGATAAATCCAAGGACTTTTCTACTAGTTTTCCACTGCAAGGCTTTTAATTGGATAGATAATAATGCATGGTTGATGTATTTTTGATAGATGAATAATTTAGATAGACTCATTTTTACACATGCCCCACGGATGGAACATGTAATTTTAAAATGGGGAAAAAGTACTCTCCAGCAAGGAGGATACAAACTCTATAACTTTAATTTCTATTTTATCACAGTGGGGCTCTTTGCTAGACTAAATTTCACACTTTCTTTGATATTCTAAAACAATAAAAAAAACAAGTGCAATTAATCACGTGGGTCGATTGATCAATCAATTGGCAGGCCTCATAAAACTTTGAGTGGAATTAGTACTAGTGCCAACATGGGGTGAGAGTAAAGAGATATGATTAATCTAAGATATATAGGCCCCAAAGGCCGGAGTAAATCCAAAAAGACTGAGAGTTTATTGTGTCAAAAAGAGAGAGAAGTGGTGCTCCCTTTTTTTCATCCCTTTTCTTATTTGTTTGTTTTATTTTGTTTTGTTTTGTTTTTTTTCTCTCAAATACTCTAGAAAACTGTAAAAAAAAAAATAAATAACACTTAGTTAGTTACCTCCTTTTCCCTTTCCTCTTCTTCTCCAATTGGTATAATTTCCTCCAATTCATTTTCCTCCTTTTCCTCCACCTGCCAAAAATGAAAAATGAGGTAAATTGAGCATTCCTATGTTCCAAATCAAAAGGTTGCCATGTGGACTTATAAAATAAAAACTCCTCCCTTTTCTACTTAATTGTCTGTTGCATGGCTTTTAATTGGATAGATAACAATGCATGATTGATCATATTTTTGACAGATGAATAATCCAGATAGACTCACTTAAACAAGTGGGGCAAGTGTGCCCCACTGATGGAACATGCAATTTTAAACTGGGGGAAAAACTCTCCAGCAAGGAGGAAGCACGCTCTATAATTTTACATCTAGTGTTAATTAAAGCTGAAGAATGGAGGGTATTAGTATGATTATTCTTTGGGCACGTGATTCGTTCGAAAATTTAAGAGCTGGGATCAACTTCGAGGCCCTGGCTGGCTACTTCAGAGCCGTAAATTCAGTGTTCAATTTGGCCATGAGTTTATTTTGGACTTGAAGCGATTCAAGTTGATAGTTTTGACATGATATGATGAATTTGTTAGATTTGGGATGACAATTTTAACCCAACTAACAAGTAGGTTAGATCCTTGTTGGCATATACATGTCATCCACAAATGTTAGTGCTCATTGCTCAAACCCTCAAACCCACCTGACCCAGTCAGTGTTTATAGCTTCATGCTGGGTATGATTTCAGGTCATTCTGCTTCACCCACCATCCATTTGCTAGCTTCTGAACCGATGGATAAGGACCAAGGTGCGGGGCTGGATCTTGTTCGGTTGAAGCCTGTATGAGCCCAGCCCATTCAGTTACTAGGCCTAAAACTCAGGCCCAGAACCAGATATATCCATCATAGTTAAATTGGGATCCAGCCGATTTGTCAAACATATATATATATATATATATATATATATATATATATGCCCCTTCTTATTAAATAAATATATATGTGTTGGTTTGGGCCAGGCCATTAAGTATATAGAAGGTCCAGATTTCATGCCCTAGCGCATATCACAGGCCTAATACACAGCCCAATGCAGGCTGGGTTTGATTCAAGCGAGTCTTGATGTTCACGCGCACCAAGAAAAAAAAATGGAAACAAAAACGAATTTCAAATTCCTATGACATTTGAAGCTCAGTCTATTAAAATCAAAGAGAGAGAGAGAGAGAAAGAGAAGCGGTGCTCCCTTTTTTTTCACCTTTTTTCTGTTTTTCGTTTTTGTAAATACTCTCAAAAATTGCAAAAATAAATAAATATAACACTAAGTTACTTACCTCCTTTTCCTTTTCCTCTTTCTCTTTTGCTGTCCATGAATCTTTATCTCCAATTGGTGCTTGTATTTCTATTGTTTCGCCGATGTCATTTGTAGAGTTATAATGATAGATAAAACGGACGTGAAGAAGATTTACACGTTCATCTCCGGCCTTAATCCTCTGTACGAGCTCTTCTGACATCCTATAGTCGGAGTTCTTGAAGGCTAGTAAGGTACTGCATGCCCTCAGGTATTCTCTTCAACTCAGGGCACTTTAACAAAAATAACTTTTCCATGCAAGTCAACGATCCATTTTCTATTTTTATCAGATTCAATTTAGGGCTTTCAAAAATTACCAATGTCTTGAGTTTCAAGAAGCATCCATGACGGAAGCACAATTCCTCCCCAACATATGCCATCATTATAAGACGAAGGACCCTGAGATTGGTCAATGCTTCAAGTGAAAACAATGAATCTTCTTTCAAATGAGACCCTTGTAACACCAAGCTAGCGAGGTTTTGAAGGGAACCAATCCATGGAGGTAGCCTCTCCAAATGCCCATCTAACCAGAGAAATTTGAGATGGGCTGGTGGAGAAGATACTGCATCCAAATCGAGAATTTCTTCCTTGCTTATGACTTGTACACTCAAAATGAGAAGGGCTTCCATCTTCTGTAGGGAGGCAAAGAGTTCTTTTCCATGTTTTCTTTTCACAATCTCAATTCCCAAATTTCTTAGTTGAGTCAAGCCTCCCACTTTTCTAACTGTATCATCATTTATACCAATGAATTTTAAACTCTGTAAGCAATTCAAATCGAATATACCATCCGGAGCTTGAACGCCTTTTGATGTAAACATGTGCCTCAATTTCTTCAACTTTCCTACTCCTTTGGGCAGGATCTTTATTTTAGTTTCAACAATCTTCAATGTTTGTAGATTCTGAAGCCTTCCCATGGATTTTGGAAGCTCCTTAACATTTGTTTTGTTCAAATTCAAATAGCGTAAATTGAATAACTCAACTAATTCATCTGGAACACCCTCAATGGAAGAACCCTCAAGATCTAACACCCTTAATAGTTTATATCTTGATGAGATGCTACACAAGGACAAAGATGGGATTTCTATTTGGAACATCAATGACCGATAATGACGAGTGCTGGATGATTGAATGTTCACAATGCTATTTTGCATCGACAAATAACGGGCTTTGTTGGTCCAAATCTCTTCTTTTCTGTCATGTGTACTACAAAAGTTCTGTTCATGACCAATTGATATAGCCACCTCTCGGAGAACATCGTGCATTCGGACCCTTCTAATAGGTGAAAAATCATTTGCTATTGTTTGCAGCATGCTTCTACATGTAAGTTCCTTGATATAGCCTGCGGCCACCTCCTCTAATGTGTGTCCTTCCCTCTCTTCTATAAAACCTTCAGCAACCCATAACCTAATTAGGGTTCCATCTTGAATTTTGTAATCTTCAGGGAAGCGGCCAAAATATAGGAAACAATATTTGAGGTTGTACGGCAAATCATCAAAGTTAAGTAAGAGTAAGTTCTTCATCCCACCCATTTTTTTATTGTTGCTTAGCTGCCAACTAAGACTGTTTTCTATCTCCCTCCATTCTAAGCTCGACTTTTCTTTCGTTAACATAAGGCCCCCAATAGTAACAATTGCTAGTGGTAAGCCATCACATTTTTGTACTAAGCGTTTTGCATATGGCTCCAGCTCTAGAGGACAACTTTTGTTCGAAAATGCTCTGTTGCAGAAGAGTAGCCAAGCATCGTCTTCTCCTAGAGGCTCAAGGAAGAGAATATTTTCAGCTTCAAACGACGATGCGACATCACGTATTCATGTTGTGAGCATTATCCTACTTCCACGTCCATCGTTTGGAAATGCAACTCGTATGTGGTTCCAATCGATGGTTCCCCGTACATCATCTAAAACAATCACATACCTTTTATTCTGCAAATAATTGATGACCGCCTGCACAAGATCACTGCCTTTCATTTTGTTGATGTCGTCCGGAACTGCCTCCTTGTTATCCGGAACTACCTCCTTGTTAGACTTGTACAGCTCCAATATCATGTCTCGCATGAGCTCATCCAGTTTGTAAGATTGGGAGACGGTGATCCAAGCATGACATTCAAAGTGATTCTTCACTTGTGGGCTGTCATAAACTTTTGTAACGAGAGTGGTCTTGCCAAGACCGCCCATTCCCACCACGGCGACCACCGCCCGTTTTGGCTTTCATCTGTCAACTCTCCAATTAGGAAATCTTTGCATTCATCAATCCCCACAATTTCTTCATCTGGGAAGAAATGTAAATATTCTCCAGAACGCTGCCAGTCTTCAACATCATCCTTCATCTTGGATGTCTGTCCTTCTTCATGGAATCCATATCGATGCCTTCTCACTGAGATTTCATTAATCTCAGATTTGAGTGCTTGCAGCTTAGAGGCAATTCGGCTCTTGTAATAGCAACGCTTTGGGAGGCGAAGGGGGCTGTAGAGAGCTCTTCGTATTATTCCCTCCCTAGTGTGCTGCTTTACGATCTGGTACATGTACGTGTCAATGATATCCTCAACCTTGTTGGTGGCTTCTCTTACTTGATCTACCCATGTTCTCACTCCATCATCATCATCACTGTTTTTTCTTCTATCTGCGTCCTTTAAGATGGAGTGCATGCTCTGCAGCTCGTGTTGGATTTCAGTAATGTTCCCGCGCAATCTTTGAAGAAGAGATGCTTCTTGCCGCACAAGAGAATCCAGGGTTTGAAGCAGGAACTTCACAGCACTCTCTGCCATGTTTGCGACACGCACTGATTTCTCTCTTAAAGAAGATGCTAATAAAATCTGGAAATGTTTGCTTCCACACTCGGGATCAGATCAGAGATACAGGCAGATCTTTGCCTCTGGACACTGTACGCTCGGATCAAAGAAGGAGACTCTGGATCACTTTGGAGAAGGTGATCTGTTGAGAAACAGAGGATTAAGACTCTGTGGTGCTGAGTTGCTGAAATGGAAACAGATCAGGGATAGCCACCATGTCTTGTGAACTGAAACAACCAAGAAGAGGGATAGTTTCGAATGCTTTAATCTTTGTCTTGACGTTTTTTCCTTTTTTTTTTTTTTGGGTTGCTGATTGTTTTCTTTGTCTTGACGTTGGTGCCTGCTGGAGAGACTGAATATGATAAAATAAAAAAAATGCAAAAGGAGTGGGGCTGCCTTTTGTTTTCGTTGAGAGAGAAAGTTTATATGGTGGTATTAAGCACCATATATTTCTTTAGACCCTGGAGAGGTACAGGCCCGGGTCAAGTTGACCGGACCTACTGTGCAAGAGCCCACTAGCAAAAGGCCATCCAGGAGCAGCATGATGATATGTGACGTCGGGCTGACTTCAGCAGCAGTCAATGGCCAGAGTTGAACGTATGGGAGTGCTAAAACTTCAAACTGCGGTATCTTTATGATCGGAAGGCCTATCTGAGATTTGTTTATGCCTATGGACTCAGTGAAAGCAGATCTACGAAAATACAGCAAGAGATTGGCAATCCAACTGTCATCAAGGAAGTTTGATCGATAGGAGTGCAAAAAAATTATTTTTGCAATATCAAAGTCATTCGAAGCAGGATTTTTGATCTGCTTATTCTTTTAAACTCGTAGTGACAAGATCTACGAGATTAACAGAGGAGATTGGCAGTTTGACAAGAAAAACTTTAGGGATTCAGAAACCAAGTGGTTGATAGTGGTAGTGGTGATGGATTCAAATAACATGGGCCAAATTGATGGATGAAGAAACTGTTCCGAAACTTTGGATAAAACTTGAAAGCTTGTACATGATGGTTGATACAAGTATGGACTTCAAATGATTTTAATCTATTTCAGTACAGCATGTAGATTGTGGAGACCTTCCTCCATGTCATGATAATGTTTTCAACTGTCATTACGGAAAAAAAAAAAAAAAAAAAAAAAAAACAATCAGCTATTGCCCATCAATCCCACGTCCATATGTGGGTGTCAACCTACTGCCCATCGTGCCAAGTCTTTTAGTTGGGTCTTCACGTGCTGCCCATCTGTGCCAGTTTTTTTTTTTTTTTTAGTTCGGTCTTTATCTACTGTGCAACCTAAGGTAATGTTTGGATCGTCTTAAGTTTGGGTCTTAATGTCTTGTGTCTTAAGCGCTAAGACAAAAAAACTAAATAAGATTGTTTGGTACGCAATACCAACATGTCTTAAGCGCTAAGATGACTTGTTATTTAAGACGAGATTTATCTTAATTCTAGGATCTTGAAATCCAGCTCCTGGAATTAAGACCCTAACATCTTAAGCGGTAAGACACTTCAAGACTTTAAAATAATTTTAAAATTCCCGTAATTCCCGTAATTCCTTCTTCTTGTCTTGGATCCAAAGTCAAAGGTAAACTTTTTCTTCATCTTCCTTTCCTTCTCATCCCCTCTTTTTCTTGGGTTTTTTTTTTTTTCGTTTGGTATGGAAAATTGGATATTCGGATTTTATTGAAGTTTGATTTATTAATTCGTTGTAATTTTTGGGTTTGTCCAAACTCTATTGGTTTAAAGAGATTTAGCATTGGATTCCATGTTTGGTTTGGTTAATAGGTTTGTGGAGTCTACTCATAGGTTTATGAAACGATCTGTGTATTGGATAAGATGCAATACCAAACAGTCTTATTCAATTCAGATCTCATAGCGTTCAGGTGTTGCCAAACGATCTAATTATAGAGTCTTCACCTAGTGCCCATCGGTGTCAAGTCTTTTTTAATTGGGTCTTACCAACTGTGCCGGCCAAGTCTTTATTTATCGAGCCTTCACCTATTGCCCATCGGTGTCAAGTCGTTTTTTTTAATTTGGCCTTCACGTACTGTGCATCCTATGTGCTTTCTTTATTAGATCTTCACCCATTGCCCGTCAGTGCCAAAATTTTATCTCAATCCATTCACACCAGACTGAGTGATTACTTTTTGGGATATTCCCTGACCTTTAAACGTGACATTCTCCATTGAACGATAGAAGTTCAAAAATGAAGTCCAAGTCTTGATTTCTTTGAAAAGGAATTGGGATTTGCATAGACCTTTCACCAAACAACACATCTAAGACAGCACTTTTAAAGAATATAAAAATATAATGAATATAACATTTAAAAATATAGATATATTAGTAAATAATAATTAAAGATGTGAAACCAATAATTCATTATCCACTTGTTTCAACCGTCATTGTGTCCGATTGCTTTTCGTCTCCGATAATGTAGTTGAATTATTTGTTCCTGTGGAGATGCGCTTCATTTTGTTGTTTTTACAATGTTGGGATAAAAAACATTTTTATTTTAGTAAAAAAAATGATTTCATTAAAAGATTTGAATAATTATTATAATATAACTTACATTTTTCTATGTTTGATAATTAAGAAATTTGGCTCATGGAGGAATCTTATTTCTTCGATTTTCTTTACCAGAATTCCACTATATAAGGTAATTTTGTTCATAGCTAGTTGATGGTATCTTCAGATAAAATAAATACTCAATTTATAATAAATTTTTTTTTAAATGGAAGCCCTTTTAAATGAATTCCTCATGGTTTGAGGTGACACATTTTGTAACTCAGTTTTTTCTTTTAAGTGTTCATCGGCTACTATTTAACATTATTGAGATTTTTTATTATTGAATATGCCCTAATATTAAATATAATTAATATTTTCCTTTTTCATTGTTGTAGATAACCACTTTAATTATTTTAAAATTCTTAGTCAACAACTTTGCTCCGTCAATTAATAGCCTTTTCTATTATTATTGAGAGACCGAAATATGTATTTTAATTAATGTCAAGACTAGACTTGGCATTGCGTAATCCCAGTTCATACAAAGGAGGAGGCCAGGCATGATATTGGAAGTCCGTGGTGGTTTGGCAAAAAGTTGCGCACATTTGTATGTATTTTGAAAGACTTTTCTTTTTATCTTTCACCCCTGATCCTTGAGGGTAAAGTAAGGACCAAGGTATTTTAGGCCCGCCCAAGATGTCAAGGGCTTTGGCTCTAGTTGAGCCTGTCTTGCATATATGAAGGTATGGTAAGTGCTTACCCTGGCCTGACTCATGGGTGGCCATTTGACATCACTATGTACAACGTATCACATGATATTTTATACTAATAGCCATTTAAATATGGTTGTCCATTATTTAAATAATTAAGGTATTAGCTTTGATCTTCCAATGGCCACATTTAAATGGGCAGTCGTCCATCAATTTGCTCGCCTACAAAAATATTGTATGAGTTACATGAAAATCATTACACAATGATTTTATGGCTGGATTTATATTAATATTTCTATCATTTGGGACATCAAAATGGCTAATACTCCAAAAAAAAAAAAAAAAAACTGAAGTCATGCAGAAAATGTGTTATGGGTTTATAAGCAAATCATTCCAGATCTTCTAATGGAGAGGGGAGGAGGGAGGCTATTTACAAGATAAGTTAGACAAGTGGAATTCTAAAGTAGGCTTCATCATGTTGTCGTCATCGATCATCAAAGCCTTGACCCAACTATTTTGGGTCTAAAGTACCTAGGCTTATTAATGAAAAATCTAAACCACTCAAAATGAATGCAATCCTAATATGATTTGGACTCACTATAAGATTAATCATATGATTGATTATGTAGAAAAATAGATTTTACCAATCTTGATAGGTATAAAGCATTTATTCATGATTGAATGACTAAATTGGCAGTTTTTGCTTAATAGTATTGCATCTCATGCCTTTTCATAGTCCCGTTAGTTGAAATTAATAGGCCTATAACTTTCATTATAGTCTTCGGTTTTAACCAGTGCGGGTTCCATTTATCAAGAGTAATGATTTTTAAGATTTTTAACTTTGAAAAGGCAAGTACTTCGTCTTTGTTGTTCTTCTAAAATTGTGTTGAATAATATGCTATATATATGTTTGAATTAGTATTTGTTCATAATATTGATGGTTGCATCAACCTATGTGGTAGGAAGCGATGGTTTACAGTAGGGGTGCATGGCGGGCAGCTTGGGCGGTTATTAGGAGGTTTAGGCGGTTTTGTTTTATGGCGGTTTGTAAAAAGTAGAAACTGTAACTGCTCAAAGTATAGGCGGTTTGGACGAGTTTTTTAGCGAGCGACTTGGGCGGTTTGGTATTTGTACCTATCTCTCTCTTTTTTATTTTTATTTTTATTTATTTTTAAGAGAATGTAACTAAAGTTTCAATGTACTTAACATAAAGAATAAAAATTAAACATGATTTTTAATAAAAGTCAATAATCAATAATAAACAAAATTTTCAACTAAGTATATCAATGTAAAATTAAAGTCCAAAGGCATCACCAAAATTAAAAAATACAATCACTTACATAATTTAACGTCCAAAAGTAAAAAAATCTAATAAAGAAATATCTAAATTCGAAAATTCAATGTCTAAATTTCATTAAATAAACCTCAAAATTAAAAAATCCAATCTCCAAATGCTAAAAGAAATTCAAAATCTAAACTTTAAGTTCGTATAGATCAATATATAATTTGAAGCAATCCTGCAACAAAAAAAAAAAAAAAAGCATAGTTAGAATAATAATTGATAAAAGATAATAAACATCAATATTTAATTTAGTTATAAAATTGTAAGGTCATCAAACTGTAATACAATATAATCTAGACTTGTATTGGAGTTGCACTAGGATCATGAGGAGTTACACTTGTATTGTATTTTTTTTTTTAATAATGAGCGGGTGGAATGGTTTGAAATCGCCTACTCAAATGTCAAACCGTAACCGCCCGCTCATTAGTATGGATTGAAACTGCCCCGCCCGCCTAAAGGCGGTTTTGACGTACATCCACTTGTAGCGAAGTGGGGTGGGGCGGGCGGATTGGCGGGTTACGGTTATTTTTGTGCAGCCCTAGTTTACAGGAAAAACTTTAGAAATAATATTTATATCTGAAGTTTCTAAGTATGATTGATCCAAATAAATCAAATTATAGGAAGATCCAAGCAAATATGGACTACGCAGTTATTTCTAATGAGTGAGTTCTAAAACGAATTTTGTGACTATTGTTGTGATCGTGTGTGTGTTGTGATCGTGTATACGGAAGCGTGCGATCAACAAGCAATCAAATCACAAGCCACACAAGAGGAGCACAAGATTTACGTAGTTCGGTGATTTCACACCTACGTCAACGAACAAAGTTTGTCTTCTTCTTCTCCACTAAATAGATTTTTTCCTATCAGGATTACAACAAGAAAAGAGAAAATATGTAGTTTTTTATAAAGACCAAACTACCCCTCAACTCTAATACAAATGGGTTGGGCCTACAAAACTAGCCAAACCCAAACCCACATACCCAACAACTATCACTTTAATTTAGTCCCGGTCCAATCAATACTTGGATTACTATAGCATATTCAAATGATCAATTTAACTATTAGTTAAAAGCTTTTTAATGAAGTTAACTAGAATTTTGATCCAGGCTAATACAGACAATAAAGACTTCCAAGATAACTAACTAATTTAACAATCCGATCAAGTTAGCCTCTAAATTCTCGCAATCAAACAGTAATAAATAAAGAAAAGTTTAACAATAATCGAGCAGGGAACTTATAAAAAACAAAAAAAATGCTATTATCTCAATCCTTATGTCCCCAATTCTCTAGAGTAAAATCTCTCCCATGGAGTTTATAGAATATCAACATTTTGCTACAAATAAGTAGCAATAAGTTTTCAGCCATTTTATTGAACTATGTGTAAATTCTTAGAAAGAAGGCCTTGATCACAATCATAGCCATCAAATCAGCATAATTGGGTTTTAATTCTGAGTTTTTAAAATATAACTAGCATCAATCCAAGTTTGGTACCGCCCATTTCTATTCTAAAAAAAATAAGGACATCTATGATCAATCTATAATTCTAGAAACACTAACCCTTGTATATGGGCACCTACTCAAAAAATTTTAATAGATAATTTAAGAATTGAAGAAAATACATATCATGTGCATTAGAGGCAGTTTGTCATAAGCTCACGGGTTAAACACATGATGGAGGGGTTTAAGGTATTCGCAAGAGCATCATAATCATCGAAGTGGCATGACACGTATGTGACTAGATAGACAGGCAGATCTTGACGGGTTGACGGAGCTCTTAGAGGGCTTAAAGATTCTGAAAGATACTATAGACTTGAATTTGTTGACTTATTTAGGATTTTCTTGTAAATTTTAGAATAATGTAGAGTTAGATGGAGTGTTTTAGAATACTGTGGATATTTAAGATTAGAATTAGAGTTTGTAGAAGTTTATAGAGTTGAGTCTAAAAGGTTCATCTTCTACTAGCATAATAACCTGTGCTAAGCGCAGGTATAGTCAACAATATCTGCAAAATATATTCTATGATCCATTAAGAAATTTTGATCACCCAAAATCATCATCAACCACTTATTATAGTGATTTGTTTTAGATAGAGCATAAAATTTTAATCAGAGAACAAAAGAGAAGATTATCATAGTACTTCTTTTCTCAATCAAAAAGTCAGTAGAGTATAAATAGGATATGAAGAAAAGAGGAGAATTAGATTTGAAATAGATTTGAAGTTGTTGCATAGCGTGAAAAGTGCAAAGGAGACTTAAGTGGTTACAATACAATTACATGTTGGAAGTAGGAGGAAAAAGTGAGTTATTTGTAGAACATGGTAATAACTTCCAATCAAAATTGGTAGTTGCAGTCAAAATTAACTTCAAAGCCCTTAACTTTAATATATTAGAACATGTAATCTTTAAAACATGTGACATTTTAGTGCATAATCAAAAGTCTAAATGTCTATTAAAAATAAGACACATTAGACATTTCTAGGCACTTGATGATCGTAGCAAAATAGGCTATCAAAATTATCTATCTGATGTCCTTTAATTAGATGGCTATGTATGTTGTCCATTTGGTGAAATTCCTAATGTAGAATACGAACATATCATTATATTTGAAAAGGCCAATCGACCCTATCAAATTCTCTCGTTGATCTGATCGGTAAAATGTGTCATTTTAGTGCGTTATTTGAAAACAATTGTAGTTGCACTCTATTCCAGCTAGGAATTCTTAATTTGGCTTTTCGAAATATATAGGCCCAGATCACTTGGGATAGTAGTCATCTCATGATGGGTCTCAGCCATGAAGAAAAATATAAAAAAAAATAAAAAAATAAAAGAAAAAAGAAAGAACCTAGATTGGAATTTAACCAAAATTCAAATAACTCAAGATTGTGATCTTGATGTTATTGCATTGCCTTATTTATTGTTTTTTGTTCAAAAGCATAAGGTTACTTACAATAACATTGTTTTTGTGTCATCTAAAAGGAAAGGTGCAATGAAAGATTTTTTTTTTGAGACAACTATAAAAAAAAAAAAAAAAAAAAAGGACCCTAGATGGCAACTAACCGAAAAACATGCCACTAGTCAATATTGCACGGAAGTGGTTCCCTGTGACTATTTCCGTTTTTTTATTTATTAAAGATTTAAACGTGTGACGACATCGTCACTTAATATCTCATACAAATTGCCTAAAATCCTGTTTCCCCATTTTCCCCTTCTTCCTCCCATCGTTTTCCCCCTTTCTCTGACTATTTCCTTTCCTCTTTCCTCAAAAGGTCCTTATCTTGATGATTTAGCCATCCAAAATTAATCATACAACAAAGATGTAAGGTTTTTAGGTTGGCTAATTCATTGAGTATTGGACAAAATCAGGATTCTTTAATCTTGTATTTTTCTTAGAAAATGACTGCTCATCTTTGAAGAAATTCGTTTGAAGAAGGAATTCTTCAGTTTTTGGAACTGACAAGAGGTCGCTCAAGTGAACCTTCATTCGCTCGAGCGAACCCTTCACAGAGGTATCTTCGCTCGACCCATCAGTCAGTCCGCTCGAGCCATCAAGGTTCTGGAATGCACAGTTGAAGACAGAAAGTAGTTTGCTCAAGCGAACCTTATGTCCGCTCGAGCGAACCCAAGACAGAACCATCATCGCTCGACCAACGTTATTTTTTCGCTCGAGCCAAGATATGTAGTTCAAACAGAGAGCAGTTCGCTCGAGCGAACCTGAGCGCCAAATTGGAAACTTTCCCAGAACAGTTTTCTAATTGCCTCCAATTTACTTCTTTCAATCTTACTTGTTTTACAAGTATTGAGGCACGAATTGAAGGCTATAAAAACCCTTTTATCTCTTTAATCAAAGGCACCTCTCCCATTAAAAAATTTTTTAGAGAGAACCTAAGAGATCCATCATCCTCCAAGGCTATCATATGATGTGCTGAATGTTTTCAAGCTTTGGGTTTATGTTTCATTCGACTCTTCTGATATAGAGACATCTTGAAGAGGCTTTCAAGGTGGTTGTAGCAAGCACGGTGAAGATGAACAGCGTGTAGTCGGCAAGATCGCGCAATCCTTAGGTTGAGTCAACAAATGAGAAAGGGTTGTGAGTATATCTTGTAACTTTTATTCAAATAGTGCTTGGTTGTCCGTTGGCCAAGATGATAAAGCCCGTGGTTTTTTCCCGAATAGGGCTTTCCGCGTAAAAATCCTGCGTCTCTTTCTCTTTGTGGTTGATTATTTTTAATTTGAATTAGGATTAATTACTAGTTTAATCACGTGTGGTTTGACATTCAATAAAGATCAGATAATCGGGACCTCTGCCTGTGTTAAAGTAGAAATCTAAGTTTTTTCAAAAGATAATGAAATGAATAAACTATGTATCAAAACGCTAATGAACTTTTCCCTAAAAGTAAAAATGAAACTCAGGCTCTATGGTAGATAATGAATGAAAGAAGGTCAAAGTGTGCTATGCCTACCTCGTTAATGGAGATCAACAACTTCATAAGGAATATTCAATGTTGGGGGAGAGTTCTGTTCTGATTCATTTCGATACAGAAAACCAGTGATTGCAGATGATAAAGGTTGGAAAAATGCAGATTTGACAAATTAGTGATGACGTCGTGGCTAACTCTATAAAAAAGGCAAAAAAGATGAATATTCTGGATGGGAATACGGTTTTGTTACATCAAAACTATAGGCACCTCTTTTGGTTGGTGGACCTCTAGGGTACTTTTTCGGGTAAAATTCTCAACTTACAATGTCATCCTCTTGGTGGCCCACATTTTAAACCGCCCAGACACCCAAATTCTAGAACTCGAAAAGGTGACAATAGCATCTGAAAAAGTTTCAGAGGATATCCGGTTGGGAAACTTTCATTGTTGCTTGGAGGAGCTTTCAAGTGAGTTTGTCTGTTCATTTTTTCTTTGCTATTGTTGTTGTCTTGTTTTGAGCTTGATCTATTTTTGAACTACTTTTTCTAATCTTTCTTTAGAAATGTAGATTTTCCTAATAGAAAATCTCCACCCCCAGCATGAGTATGGTGCAGAGCTCTGAAACTGAAGAGATCAGATCAAAATCTGGAATGGGTCTCTTGATTCTCCCAAAATCTCCTAGATTTTGCCCAAACCAAAATCCGCTGATTTCAACTCGAAGGAGGATCTGGGTTCTTCTTCCTTCCCAGTTTTATCTTTGAAGAGTTCTCAAAACCCGAAATGCTTGGATCACAACCGGTAATGGGTCTTGATTCTCAGCCAGATTGAAAGGACCCGGGTCAGCCAAGAGCAAGGCAGGGACTTCGTCCCACATCGCCTATGAGACCGCCCGAAGCCAGGCTTATAAGTGCGAGCCCCCTCTTATTTGGTATAACGCATTTTGGGTCAGATGCATGCGGGCTCTACCCAGAAACAAAGCCGTGAGGCCCAAAAGGGCCAAAGCGGACAATATGGTGCCAGGGTTCCGGATCAGGTGTCGTTACATATATGGTATCAGAGCCGTGGTCGGCTCTCCTCTGAGTGGTGGGGATTGTCAGATCCCACATTGCCCAAGAGACCGCCCAAGAAAATGAGCTTATATGTGCGAACCCCACTTGAACCGTGCGGGCGGCCTCTGAGTGGTGGTTCCCGGTCGGGTGTTGTTACACAGATCCATTCAGACTCCAACGAGAATCCTAGTTATTCCTCGTTCATGAGAGTATTCAAAAATTGAAAAGACTGGATAAAAATCAGTGGTGGGTCTTGATCCTAAGCGATTTTCATATACCCCCAAAGCCCCTGAGACTTAGGATCCTTCTCCTGACATTGGTCCATCTTTACCTCTCTTATGATCCCAAATCTCACCATGACCTCTGATAGAAGTCTATTTGGACAAAGCAAACAGAGAAGGCAAAGACCATAGGTATCTCAGCCTATTCCTTACACAGGAATATTTTCAGGACTAAAGCTCATCTTCCTCATGGGTGATTAAGCCACAGTACGTGCATATTATCCGTAATTTCTCATACTGGTTGTGCAACCCTCCCCTTCCAATTGGTAGCTTTCTTTAATCAATTGGGATGGCTATCATGATGTAGTTTTCAGCCCTTTCCCAGTCATCTTCCTCTTCATCACTCCCCAAGATTTTGTATTTAAGAGCACTTGAGCCCTCCTCCCTATTCCACTCTTGAAAAGTTGTTTTGCCAATTAGATGCCGGAGATGTGGTTTTTGGACAATCTGGAGCAGTTGCAGAATTAATGAACTGATTGCTCATAGTAGGAGTTTCATGTCAATACCTCAATAGTGCTTTATATTTAATCTAATTTCTATGTAAAATGATGATGATATGTAAATTTTTTGAGGTGATTATGAGACCGGAATTCATCAAATACAAAACAATATATAACCAACATCTACCTTAAACCAAACCATCCAAATCAAATAACATAGGCTGCCTTGGGCTCATTGAAACTTTAAAACTCTACAAAACCCAATTGCTACAAATGCAACAAACACGTCCTTGGTTTGCTAGCAACAAATCTATATATGCATCTTGGATTCCTTTGAGATGTTGAACTTGAAATTCTCTTTCCTACCTCCAGTTTGGAAGCACCTTGAATTTAAGTATGTCCATACTAAAGAACCCACAAATGTTGGACTTTCTACAAATCAATTGTCCAAACTTATCCAATGACCAAGATTGATGCAGTAGGTGTATTCCACCATGCCTAGAACTTGATCATTATTATGCAAATAGATCAAGCTAGGCTCAGACTTCGTGGGTTCAACCATCATTTGCCATTGTAAGCTCAAACATGTAGATATCCGGTGAATTAATAAATATTAATACAAATCAGGCATGGTAGACTAAAACATCCAATGCAAATACTAATCACACCATCATCATTGCAGGGTCAAACATACATGCCTAAAAAATATCTAATGCCAATACAAATCACACCATCATCATTGTAGGTCCAAATAAACATGCCTTAAAAATACACCTTTTAATATACAATCATACAAATATTAATGAATCACCCCATTGCAGTCTCAAACATCTAAGTCAATATCACACAAATATTAATACAAGTCACCCCATTGCAGTCTCACACATCTAATGCCAATATCAAACAAATATTAATAGGAGTCACCCCATTGCAGTCTCACACATCTAATGCCAATATTAATACGAACCACCCCATTGCAGTCTGAAACATCTAATGCCAATATAAATCACACAACCGCCATTGTAGCATCAAGCACCAACACACTTTCAACCCAAATTGAGTAATAAATAACGTACTTCCAATGGCTGCATAAAAATAAAAATAAAAATAAAACATTGTATGAGACCAAAATTTACCATAAAAACCCATTTGCAACATCCAACGCATTCTAACCATTTTAGAATGTCTAATAAGTAATTTCTCGCATTCATAAACCAGACACCCAATCTTGCATATAAAAAATAAGGATTTTTACAAAAAAATTAAGCTTAAATTTTAGTTAAGAGACTCTATGAAGAAAAACGATAAAATGACTGTAGAGTTGTCTGCACATTTTTTTGAACGAAATTATCCTAGTTGACAATATTGTCAATTCGGTTGATGATATCGCCAACCTGCAATTCATCTTCTTCGATTTTTTTTTCTTACAACTCTCTTAGATCCATCTCATATTGAATTCTTGATCTAATAACTCCAATTGAAGCTTGAATATGAAGTTCTTAAGTGTGTGTGTGTCTCTCTCTCTCTCTCTCTCTATATATATATATATATATATATGAGCAAGACTCTCCTAAGCTCAAGCTTAGGAGAAAATTTCGTAAGCTCATGCTTGTGGGCCCCATCTTTGGTCCATCCCAAATGAACCAAATACATGACTAAATTGTACCGTGTCCACCAACTTTTGGTAAAATCCGAAACTACTAGACCGTTGGATCGACTATGTATCGATCCAAATGGACTATTAATTATTAAACTTTTGTTCCCATATGGAGATAATAGAAATCACAGTTGGAGCTGATTTTTTGTACAAAGGAAGATCCCAGGGAGTCATTGAAATCCCCCCCATCTCCATCCCCATACGAGTCCCCAAATAGGCCCCACCACACATTTGAACTTACCTTATCCTAAGCTTGAACTTAGGAGAGCTGGCCCATATATATATATATATATATATATGAAGTAATTACCTTCACCTATATCAAATTTCAAGCTTTCTTCCAAGAGTCTTACCATGATCATCTTGTCAATGAATATCAAGATTCGAGCGACTAAGAAGGCTAAAAACTAAAAGCAGCCAATACAAAGTTTTTTGTAGAGTTAAATAGAGATAGAAAGTTTTTTGTAGAGTTATATAGAAATGGATATTGATAAGAATGTCATTGTCAATCAAGTAGTTTCCATGGTCCAAGCTCCCAAGCATTATCTTTTGCCGGCCCATAAAGCCTTTCGATCCAATCACTTGCTTTAAGCCATTTTGGAATCTTAGATTGAAAACCCAAGATGAGATGGGTTTAAGAGAGTTGCTTGAAAGGGGAAAATATGGTTTTGGAGAAAACGATTCAAATGGAAGAAATAAGTTTTGATGAAAGACGTTGGAGCAACATTAGTGAAAGGAAGAGAAAGGTGACGGGTATTTGCATTTGAAGAATATAATTTAGAGGAGAGGGTCCTCCATCAGCTTCTTCAATCGCTAGGTGGAAGAGAATGAACTAGAATAGTTTCTTGCAAAAGAAGATGACGATATTGTCAATTGGAGTAATTTCGTCAAAAAAATGCACGAACAACTTTTTCATCATTTTATGATATTTCTTCATAAAGTAGTTTAATTAAAGTTTAAGCTTAATTTTTTTGTAAAAAAAACCCTAAAAAATAATGCCTAATCTCAAGTTTACATCTAATATACAAAATTAAAACAAGATTAACTAAATTATCTACTCATCATCATCCAATGTTGTAAAACAGAAACAAGTTGAACTAGAGCACAAATAATAAAACAAAATTGGAGAAATAAATTCTCAATCAGTGACCTGATTTAATGGTTAATAATAAAACCACAGAAGCTACAGTTCCCATTATAAAATGGGCCTACTTTTGCCATCTCTTTAGGGTGAATCAATCATATATCTCCGATTTAGTCCATTACAGGCATGGGCCACATTATCAAATCCTCTTGATCTTCAAACTTCCATTTTCAACTGGCCATCAAAATAATTTTAGATCAAATGATCAAAATCTAGTAAGCCCATTGTCTAGAAAATTAGGTCGACCAAGGCCAGATCTATAAATTTGTCAGTGGGCCTGACCTTCAAAAATTAAATAAATTATCTATTCCAATCAGAGTTGGGGCAACCACAAAAGAGATTTAAAAAAATTCTTTCAATCTTGTTCCAATCAGCCATTTCCATATGATCCATATAATGGAGACCACCCAACCAACTGTAGGATTGGAAGATAGATTGAACCAGCATGGGACCCCTTGAAAATTGTCAATCACCACTCTTAACAAACTTGTCAAACTAAATTTTACAATCAAATGTGTCTCTTTTAAGGGTATTAAATGGCACCAATGGAAGTGTTATGAAATATGGGTTTCAGGCCATAAATAATTTCTTACTGGGATATGATGTCACAGAAATTTTTTTTTTTTTTTTTTTCCCTAATCGTAATACAGTTTTGAAACATGAAAAATCTAATCTTAAGTGGTCTGCATCTTAAAATGCAAGATGAAAGCGTTGAATGGGATATTTGCTTACCCACTCTTGGTGAAGAGCAATTTCTCCACCCACATAGGCTAACCTCTGCCTCACCAACCAAACCATCGTACTGCCATCAGCCTCACAGTCACACCCATTCAATTTTAGCAACCCACTTTACTTAGCCCTGCTTCTCATTAACTGGCTCTACATACTACCCAATCCACCAAGCCACTTCATCTCATGTCCCCTTCATCATCTAAAATAATTCCCACACCCAAACAACACCTTCTCATCACCCATACTCCAAAACCACCAAAACAGACTCCATCTCACCTTCAAATCATCCTCACGAACCCTCCCACCCACTGCACGGCCTCCTAACCAGAAGCTTATTAGTGGGCGGGCCCAGGTACATGGGTTTGTGGGCTGAAGCCACCATCCATGCCTAAAGAAAGTCGAAATTCCTTAAAATCCCCTGCATTTCTAAAAATTAATATGAGTTTTTTTCCATTTTACATTTGCCCTTTCCCCAATATTCCTTTTACATAGAGCCCCTCCAAGTTAAATAGTCCGCCCTTGCAGTTATTACCACCTTGGTCTTAAATGATATATCTTATATGTCTAGGAAAAGACAGTAACCCCATCAATGTTAATGTAATTGTCTAAATGAATGAATCTAGTAATTTAAAAAAAAATTGAAAATGAAATTTACAATTAATTTAAATATTATTGATATCTTATCTTGAAATTATTCACTTGTATGTTTTTTATTTTTAATAGGGGCTGAGCTTAGTATTGGCCTCTATCTATGCTAGTTTTATATGATGTTTATGTATTTACTTTTAGATGAATGTATAGTTTTATATGATGTTTATGTATTTACTTTTAGATGAATGTATATTTGATAACATGTGAGGAATTGGCAATTTTGAGGATTCTTTGCTCCTTCTGGAACAGGGATTTCTTGCATGCAGCATAGAAAAGTTTATTTTGGTAACAAATTTTTAAACGTGAGGGATCTATATGGGGGAGGTCGGACATGAAAATTCTTCAAAATAATGATTTTCATTGGTCCAAATCTTCGGAAATTTATAATGCCAAACGTGGATTCTACAGTATTTTGTAGAAAGGAAAAATCTTTTTTTCAAGGATTTTGTTGCCAAAATATACCTAACTAGCCAAACACTCGTGGGACACCACCCCACAGACATATTATTAGTACGTCTGACCATCAACCCACTTGTCAAACCCCCATCAACCCACTTCCATCCAAAAAGAACCCGAACCCACTGTAAAATCGAACCCACACATGAACAAAGTGGGACCCATATAATCACAAACTGACCCACACTTCTGGAACCAGACCTGCCTCGCTCAACCCAAGCTATATATTTAGCCCACACCAAATGCCAACCCGCCTACACAGTCATAAAACCCAGCCATTGATAGAACTCACAATCACCTGACTAACCCAGCTAGCCTGAGCACACTCACTTTGAGCGGTGGTCTAAGAGCAAGGTCTAAGCTTTGAGCGGCAAATAGCTGCATTCATTTCAATCTTCTAATTTTCATTAGGCTAAAATTTAATCTAGCATGCTCATGTGGATTAAAAATGTTCATCCATGCTTAGATTAAAATTACAAATCTAACATATCCATGAACAAGTAGTTCATTATGCAGTTTGTTTTGCGTCTAATTTAAATTTCTTCTCCATTGTTCATTTTGCTTTACATGCATAGTTTGTTCACCCAGGAGCGGACCTACACCCTAGGTCAATTTTGAAAACGTTAAAGATTTGATTGGGCCTGAATGTGTCCCACGTATATCTAATAAATAATCGTCCCACGTCACATAACTTTATTTAAAAATTTCCTCCTCTTTCAACATCTTCCCGCGAAGAATACTGGATCTTTTTCGCGCTGGTCTCTCTCGGCACCTTCTTTCTATTGAGAGCCCTAGAACCTCTTCACACCGATCGAACTTCTCGTCGCCGGTCCTCTAGTGGTTAGTCTCTTTCTCCCACCAAATAACTCTAAATAAAACAATCTACCTCCAGCCTTAGATCTAGTATAATTCTATACCTAAATATGAACCCTTAATCACTAAATCATAATTTCAAACCCTAAATTGTCAAATCCTAAGCCTTAAATTACCTAATCAAAGAATATCTACATGTCCAAAGATGACCAAATCACCATAGGGAACACTTTAATCTTCAACTGATATATACATAAATCTGGCCTTAGGTTCATGTTTGGATAACTTGAGTTATATTTAACCGGCAACCTTTCTTCTTTGCTATGAATTCATAACCAACTATAGGAAATTATTTTTACAGCTAAAGTAACTGCAGGCAACCAGATTCTCTAGATCCAAATAGAACCCCTTTGGAAACTCAAATTGGGTAATTGGGTGCTCACCCAAATCACTGTGTCTCGGGACATTCAAACGCCTAGGATTAAAGAAAATGTTATATTAGGCTGTTTGGATGATGAAGAATTATTGATCACTTGAGAGAGGTAGTGAGAAGACCCTTTAATTAAGCAGGAGATCTGAGCATGAAAAAAAGTACGTGTCTATTTAAATGAAATATATTTTTTCTTTTGATATTATTAATGTGAAAAAAAGTATAGCAAAATCAAACAAAAATAGCCCCACCTAAATAAAGATCCTGGGTGTGCCACTGTGTTCACCACATGGCATGTCCATGCATCCTTTATTGTTTGTATTATTTATATCGTTGTTTGATTTTGTGCATCTCATCACCATCATCTAACTTGATGCATGCTTCATCTCTATTCATCACAACCCATCACGGGTATATAAATCAAGTTTGAATATCACAAAACGGCCAAATAAGGCAATAAAATAAAAGAACACATTAAAAATAATTACCGCACATATTGAAAACAATCCTCATGTCACTAGAATTTACACAAATTTTTTTTTTAAAAAAAATCAGATTTGTTTAAGTTCCTAAATAAATTAGATTTAATATCAAATTGCATTTGATCATTTAGTTATCTCTCTCCTCTCCTTTTAACCATCAATAGGGTCAGGAAAGCAGATGTAATTAAGGACCTCTAATAGGGTAAGCTCTACAATTACAAAAAATAATGAGTTAATTAACACAAATTCAATTAGAAATCCATTAGTTAGGCTATTCTAGCCCCAATTATAAAAAAAATTCAAAAAAACTATAAAACCAACAAAATCAATCAAAATTTTTTTCCCTCTTTTCTTCCACCTCCGGTGCCAAATATTTTAAAGTGCTCATGATAAAAAAGGGAAGTGAATGAAGAATGATATAAAATTTAATTTAATGATAATAATAAGACTAATGTGTGATTTCAAAAAGTCCTTGCAATTAATCAAACAAACTGACCCAAATGCAGTCATCTTCAAATAAATTGGCCCATTGGCCACAATCCTCTTTTCTTTAAACCGAAACCACGTACAGCACAGCTTATTTGCATTATTATTTTGCTTTGAAAATTAACCTTTAAACCCTATTTTGATAAGGACTATGAACTGCGTACCCGAGAACGGAGCTGATCATTTTCTTAAAATATTTGGAACCTCCCCTTTCTTACTTTATTTTATTTTATTTATTCTACTTGATTTTATTTTAATTACTCAAATATCTATAAATGTGGATTATCCCCCCATCAGGACTTTATAATGGCCCCATATTATGGCCCTTAATTTGACTTATTTTGTTAAGACCCAAATTGAGTGAAAGGACAATTGTTGTGTGTTTCCTGCAACATATTAAACTAGAGGGAACCCACCCCATTTTCTCCCCTTATTTCTTCAACATTCGTCGAAGAATGGAGTTATGGCCGCTACAATGTATGCGCAATTGTGATCTGTCGATTTGAGGGTAGTCAGAATCATTATTTTCGACGTACAAATATTAAATATTATACATAGATGAACGACAATCTCTCCCCCGGGAGGGATCAAAATTCCATATCTGATAGTAACCTCAATAGGAGTAGGTCCCGTCGTAAGATTAATCACATGATTAAGAACGTGATAAGTGCAATCTTATTCATCATTTACATTCTTTTACAAACTGTAGGACTAGCTCTTATAGGGCTAAAACTTAGGCCTACTAGGAGGGAATTTATTTTGAGCAGCTTCTTTCCAATTGGTGGGCTCCACCGTGGAGTTCCATTCCTTCAACTCAGGATTTTTCTAAGTCAAAGCTTCCAAAGATCTTTTTAAAGGAAAAAAAATGAGAGAGGAAGAACTTTTGGTCCTCTTTGATAGATAGAATCATTGAGGCTCTCATTCATGAGATACTTCAGTTAGACAAGTGAAACTCTAGGGTGATACCCACTAATTGAGAATCTAAATCACTTAAAATGAACGCACGTAGTCTCTTGCAAGGGCCATGACAAAATATATTGTTTCAATATAAGTTGGTCCCACTGTAAGTTTGGGCATATAATTGATAATGTATAAAAAAAAAAAAAAGAAAAGAAAAAGAATTTTATCAATCTTGATTCAAAACCAACTCTTTATTCTGGCGTGCTCCCTCGATCTAATGTATTTATTTTTCTAATTAGTATGTAAATTTCTTACCTTTTGTCTAGTAAATAGACTATAGAACATACATGGTGAACCAGATCACTACTATTAGATATTTATTGATAGAACTACTTTTACATGTTGGTGTTACATGTATGTATGTCTGTAAATGCAAACTCCCTTTTGATTATCTAAAACATATATTTCAATTCAATTATTGAGAACTCGATGATAATTGTTTGAACTTTTTATTTTAGTTTTTCTTAACATTCTAGGAATTTTTTTTCGATTATAAATCACAGTTTACATCCATTTTGAAACATAATAATTATAATTTCATTTGCAGAAAATGCAAAACTAGTTTGTCCCAAAATAAACTTGAAGCTCATAAAATGTGGCTACTTTGAACTTTTCTATAGCAGTATTCTATAAACATGTAAAATTATGAGCATGTCAATAGTATATTGTAAACGGTACGTAGAGACAAAAGTAAAAAAAAAGTTTAGCATTGGCAGTTAACTCTGCCATTTTCCCCTTGTTTAAAAAGCTGGTCCCAAGCATGGGTAAAAGTGAGTGAGGAGGGTTGTCTTAAGTAGGTGACAACTAGCGTAAAATCTGTTACAACTAAAATATGAATGATGAGTAACAATTTTCCACTTTAGGCCTAAAAAAGACTAAAACGGAGAAACAAAGTTCATTTAGTCAATCACAACATGGTTGGTACAAGGCTCTAATGATTATGATGATAATTATAGTATTGACCCTTAGTCATGGAAAACACCACCAAAAGTGGTCATAATCATTGTTGTCAAAGTCCTACAATTCATATCTCGAATCTTAAGAAAATTGATTGTATCTTATGATTCAAACGATTCGGTTGAGTGAGAATGGCTACAACCAATAAGTTTATATTAATTAAATTAACCTTTTTTTTTCATTTAGGATAACCATTGATAATAATAAGGGGTTGGGATGGAGCATACCTGATGCCCAGTCCATATCTTCATATGAAGGAAGTGAAGTTTAGAGAACTTGTCCATGATTGTGTTCAAATGTGGAACTACACCTGTTTGTAGGGAGGAAGAAGATTGAAAATTAAAAATCTCATATCCATACCTACAAAGCCACAAGCAATGCATACACACCCTACAAAAGCCAGAACCTCAAAATAAATGACACAAATTTCACTCAAATGAGATTTGGGAAGATCGTCAGATTGATCACATGCTAAAGAATAATTCCTTTTTTACCAAGATAGATCCAAAAGACTTTTCTACTAGTTTTCCACTGCAAGGCTTTTAATTGGATAGATAATAATGCATTGCTGATCGTATTTTTGATAGCTGAATAATATAGATAGACTCATTTTTACACATGCCCCACGGATAGAACATGTAATTTTAAAATGGGGAAAAACTCTCCAGCAAGGAGGATACAAACTCTATATAACTTTACATCCAGTATTAATTAAAGCCGATCCAAACTCCAAAATGGGGTATTAGCATGATTATCTTTTGGGCACGTGATTGGAGTTCGATTAATTTAGTGGTGGGCCTCATACAAATTACAATCCAACACAATGTGCGAATAAAAAAAAAAGATATGATCAATCCTTAATATTTGGGTTAAAAAAAAAAAAAAGAAAATCCAAGATTGAGTGAGAGCTTATTTTGTCCGGCATGAATATCTGACTAAAATTTCTATTTTGTCACAGTGGGGCTCTTTGCTAGACTAAATTTCACACTTCCTTTGATTTTATGAAAGAATAAAAAAACGAGTGCAGTTAATCACGTGGATCGATTGATCAATCAATTGGTGGGCCTCATGAAACTCTGAGTGGAATTATTACTAGTGCCAACAGGGGGTGAGAGCAAAGAGATATGATTAATCTAAGATATATAAGCCCAAAAGGCGAGAGTAAATCCAAAACGAATGAGAGTTTATTGTGTCAAAGAGAGAGAGAAGTGGTTCTTCCTTTTTTCCATCCCTTTTCTTGCTTGTTTGTTTTGTTCTTTTTTTTTTTTTTTTTTTTCTCAAATACTCTAGAAAACTATAAAAAATAAATAAATAACAGTAAGTCAGTTACCTCCTTTTCTTTTTCCTCTTCTTCTCCAATTGGTGCTTGTATGTGTATCTTTTCCTCGAATTCATTTGAGTTATAATGACCGATAAAAGGGATGTGCAGAAGATTTACACGTTCACCTCCGGCCTTAATCCTCTGTATTAGTTCTTCTGGCATGCTGACTAGGAAGAGTTCTTGAAGAGTAGTAAGGTACTGCATGCCCTCAGGTATTCTCTTCAACCCAGGGCACTCTTGCAACTGTAAGGCTTTAATGCAAGTCATCGATCCATTTTCTATTTTTATCATATTCAATTTAGGGATTTCATAAATCACCAACACCTTGAGTTTCAAGAAGCATCCATGACGGAAGCACAATTCCTCCCCAACATATGCCCTTGCAAGACGAAGGAACATGAGATTGGGCAATGCTTCAAGTAAAGACAATGGATCTTCTTTCAAACGAGACTCCCTTAAATGCAACCAAGCGAGGTTTTGAAGGGTACCAATCCATGGAGGTAGCCTCTCCAAAGGCCCATTTAACTTGATGCTGTTTAGATGGGGTGGTGGAGAAGATACTGCATCCAAATCTAGAATTTCTTCCTCGCTTATGACTCTTACAGTCAAATGGAGAAGGGCTTTCGTCTTCTGTAGGGAGGCAGAGAGTTCTTTTCCATGATTTCTTTTCACATTTTGAATTCTCAAATATCTCATTTGAGTCAAATTTCCCACTTTTCTAACTGTATCATCGTTTATACCAATGAATATTAAAGTCTGTAAACAATTCAAATTGAATATTCCATCTGGAGCTTCTACGCCTCGTGGTATCAACATGTGCCGCAATTTCTTCAACTTTTCTATTCCTTTGGGCAGGATCTTTATTTTAGTTTTCCGAAGGTCCAATGTTTGTAGATTCTGAAGCCTTCCTATTGATTTTGGAAGCTCCTCAACATTTGTACTGCCCAAACCCAAATAGCGTATATTGAATAACTCGACTAATTCATCTGGAACACTCTCAATGGAAGAATCAAATAGATCTAACACCCTCAATAGTTTATATCTTGATGAGATGCTACACAAGGACAGAGATGGGACTTTTATTTTTAACATCAATGACCGATGATGACAAGTGGTGGATGATTGAATGTTCTCAATGCTATTTTGCATCGACAAATAACGGGCTTTGTTGGTCCAAATCTCTTCTTCTCTATCATGCGTACTACAAAAGTTCTGTTCGCGGCCAATTGATATAGCCAACTCTCGGAGAACATCGTGCATTCGGAATTTTCTAAAACATGAAAAATCTTGTTCTACAATTTGCAGCATGCTTCTACATGTAAGTTCCTTGATATAGTCTTCAGCCACCTCCTCCAATGTGTATCCTTCCCTCTCTTCTATAAAACCTTCGGCAACCCATAACCTAATTAGTCTTCTTTCTGGAATTTCGTAATCTTCAGGGAAAAGGCTAAAATATAGGAAACAGTATTTGAGGTTGCACGGCAAATCATCAAAGCTAAGCAAGAGTATGTTCTTCATCCCACCCATTTTTTTATTGTTGCTTACCTGCCAATTAAGACTGTTTTCTACCTTGCTCCATTCTAAGCTGGACTTTTCTTTAGTTAACATGAGCCCCCCAATAGTAACAATTGCTAGTGGTAAGCCATCACATTTCTGTACTAAGCTTTTTGCATATGGCTGCAGCTCTGGAGGGCAACTTTTGTTCGAAAATGCTCTGTTGCAGAAGAGGAGCCAAGCATCGTCTTTTCCTAAAGGCTCAAGGTAGAGAGTATTTTCAGCTTCAAAAGATAATGCAACATCATGCATTCGTGTTGTAAGCATTATCCTACTTCCACATTGATTGTTTTGAAATGCAGCTCGTATAAGTTTCCAATCGATGGTTTCCCATACATCATCTAAAACAATCACATACCTCTTATTCTGCAAATAATCGGTGACCGTTTGCACAAGATCGTTGCCTTTCATTTTATTGATGTCATCCGAAACTGCCTCCTTGTTATCTGCCTCCTCCTTGTTATCTGCCTTCCTGTTAGACTTGTACAGCTCCTTTATTATGTTTCGCATGAGATCGTCCAGGTTGTAAGACTGAGAGGCGGTGATCCAAGCATGACATTCAAAGTGATTCTTCACTTGTGGGCAGTCATAAACTTTTTTAACCGAGAGTGGTCTTGCCAAGACCGCCCATTCCCACCACGGCGACCACCGCACCATTTCGCCTTTCATCTGTCAACTTTTCAATTAGGAAATCTTTGTTTTGATCAATCCCAACAATTTCTTCATCTGAGATCAAGTGTAAATATTGTCTGGAGCATTGCAAGTTTTCAACATCATCCTTCATCTTGGATGTCTGTCCTTCTTCATGGAAGCTATATCGCTGCCTTCTCTCTGAGATTTCGTGAATCTCAGATTTGATTGCTTGAAGGTCAGAGGCAATTCGGTGCTTGTAATAGTAACGCTTTGGGAGGAGAAGGGGGCTGCAGAGAGCTCTTCGTATTATTCCCTCCCCAGTGTGTTGCTTTACGATCTGGTACATGTACATGTCAATTATATCCTCGACCTTGTAGCTGGCTTCTCTTACTTGATCTACCCATGTCCTCACTCCATCATCACTCCTTTTTCTTTTGTCTGCATCTTTCAAGAAGAAGCGCATGCTCTGCAGCTCGTGTTGGATTTCAGTAATGTTCCCGCGCAATCCTTGAAGAAGAGATGCTTCTTGCCGCATAAGAGAACCCAGGGTTTGAAGTAGGAAATCCACAGCACTCTCTGCCATGTTTGCGGCACGCACTGATTTGTCTCTTAAAGAAGATGCTAATAAAGTCTGGAAATGTTTGCTTCCACACTCGGATCAGATCAGAGATACAGACAGATCTTTGCCTCTGGACACTGCACACTCGGATCAAAGAAGGAGACTATGGATGACCTTGGAGAAGGTGATCTGTTGAGAAACAGAGAGGATCAAGAAAAACTCTGTGGGGCTGAGTTGCAGAGAAGGTAACAGATCAGAGACGAGTTTCTGTGTGCAGAAATCGGGATCCTTGTAGTGGGCAAGGAGAAGGAGATCGGCATTGCCGTCGCTGCTTGCTGGAGTAGATCTTTTTCAGTAGATCTTTTTCAGACGAGGGAGATGAGGGATAGCCACCTTCACCAAAACTCAAAAAGTAATGTGAAAGACAGGAGAATTCTCCTTTTAGTGGTTGTCAAAAGTATGAAAAAAAAACAAAAAAGTGGGCCTTCATGTTTTTGCTTTCGGTGGAGTGAAAGGACTGAGTGGGCAGACTGCAGTCTGCAGAGAGAGAAATAGAGGAAGGACTTTGGCGTCTTCTGTTTTGAAAGGCTTTGAAGAATCGGACGTATCTTTTAAAGGACTTTCCACTACCAAATTTGAAATCTATCAGATTCGTAGAAGGATTTTCTAGGTTTTTAGTGGATTTAATTTTTTTTTTTGAAAAAAATTATAAATTTTCTTCTATTAGTGACTTTTTCCATCATCTTAGCAAAATGGCTCAAGAGACCTGTGCAAGCCCATCTGCCTGAACGTTGGCCCATGTAGACATCACTCGAAGAACTTGTAAACAGTCCTATTTTAATCTTAGGCATTCAAGGAACTTGTTAACAATCCTATTTTAATCTTTAGACTTGTACACACCATAAAATAATACTATATAAATCTTTATATGGATTTCCATAACTTACAAGAATATCCTATAGGTACTGCAACTCGATACAATCGTAAAGTCTTTCTTAATCTTTCCGGTCATTAAAGATGTCCATCAATGCATTAAGGGCTTATTTCTAAGGTGAATTTAAGTGAAGAGTCAGTGTGAAAGACAAAGAAGAAAAACACGGGTCTCATAAAAAAAATATATAAAATCTCAAAATCATCCTCCTTGACTTTATGTCAGGTGGGTCTTGCAAAAAAAAAAAAAAAAGGCGCAAAATCTCAAAATCCACCTTTTTGGCTTTATGTCATTTTGTGGTGAACTTTTTTTTCACTTTTATGAGTAAAATGAAGAGGCCTTTTTGTCTTTTAGTACAATTTAATTTATTTACTTTCAGATTTGACCTGCCACCATATGATTTTCTCAGAAGTTATTCTTTGGTTTTTGATAGCTCTCTGTGAAATAATTCCAGGTTTGAACCCAGCGGTGACTTGAATAACAATATAGTGTTGGTGGATCTGAACTAGGCATTTCCCATATGTCAGCCCTATTCCTCATGCGCATCAGAAATATTATTTTTCCCCATACAACAGGAAACTGTGTAAAAATTCTTGGGATTTCCATCATGGGCCACAGATAATAAAGATCAAGAGAACATTCAAGATGAATCACATCCCTCCAATCATATTAAGTGTTTTTGCTGGGGTCTTAAAAAAGTGGACCTATGATCCGAGCTTATCACTTTTCAGTGTACATCAACAAAAAAGTTTTAATTCTTTAAAAATAGAAAAGAAACAAATCAATGATGTGCATTAGTGCTGTCACTCAATCAGTGGATCCCACTCATCATGGAAGAGTGGTATTTAAATTTTGAACGATAAAAGAGTGCCATGCTTAGTGATTACCTCGAGAAGCCCACATACATATTTTAGGGCCCGGCCCGTTTGGTAATTTTACTAATATAGTCAAGTGAAGTAAAGTCAAGTTAAACATCCCATCAAAAGCACTTTTTACCAAAATTCCCTCCATCTTCTCCAAAAAAAGTCAAAAATCAACTACATTTACTCACTAAAGGAGAAAAAAACTCCATTTCCCCATACAAAAAGTCAAAAATATTCCATCCCAAATAATTAAAAATAAAATACTATCATAACTCACTTATATTTTATTCATTCTTTTTATTTTACTTCACTCCACTTTATTTTAAAAGTAAATTACCAAACGGGCAGTATTTTACTTTTTTTCACTTTGCTTTTCTCACATCTAGGGATGTCAATCCGGCCCTTTGACGAGGGGGCCGGCCCCGCTCGGCCCACAAAAGCTCTAAAAGCTAGGGCTTTTCTTTTATCCCAAAGCTCGAGGGTAGAGTAGGTCCCAATTTTGAAAAACCCTCAACCTTGAGGGTCGAGCTAGGGCTTGACTTAGCCGGCCCTAGGGAGCCCAGCCCGGCCCTTTGACTATTAATATATAAAATAAATAATATGTAGAATGACATATATATATAGAGATATTTTTACAATATATATATATATATATATATGAAGATCTCCTCGAATTAGAAATGAATGATAGAGACTTAATATTTTGTCATACAATAATAACCAAATCTTATAAAGAAATTTAATGGATATCCCCATAGATTACAATATTCCCACCTATATTTAATTCTATATTATCATTTGAATGATATATTTGATTCCATGTTTGCCCAACACGCCCAACACGGACATATTCTTCAATGAAAACAGAATTCAAGTTGTCATTCCATCCTATTGATTTTCACGAATGTAAACAATTGAAGGTTGAGAGTTTAGATAGACGATCATTATCATTAAGTGAGGTTGAGTTTCAATCACTAGCCATTTATCGATGCCAATTTCTTTCTATCCCCTTACTTTTATGACTGTTGTTGTTTCATTCATGTGGACCCCACATCCTGAGTTAAAAGTCTGTAACTCATGAATCAAATCATCTTTGTCATTCATTTTCGGTATTCAAAATTTAATTGTTTTGTTATAAAATTCAATAGTTATTTTTCAAAGAATTACAAGTTAGGGTTAATGCTAACTCAAGAGTGGTCTAATGTTTATTTGAACCACACAAACAAAATAATTTATTTGGAATAAGTCTAATGCCTATTTGAAATAATTCTAATAGAATCAAACATGCACGACTTACCAAACTTGTTCTCATTGTTCACATTATTGCATTATAAAAATATATAGAACACAAACTAGTAAAAAAGGCTACAACTAGCAAAACTTCAATTGCGACAATCTTACTAATAGCCTGATAACAAACAAAACCGAGCACATTATATAAACTATATAACTACTGCAAGTGTGTTAAGGTATTAAAAAGTGTCTTTCCCAGTTTCATGTTACAATAATATCAATTTACCTTATTTCATTTAATCCTAACTAATATTTTTTTAAAATAATGAAGTAACTTATTTTGTGCATTTTTTTAGAAGTATTACAAAAAGATTGACTTTTACATTGCCCCTCGAATAAAGGTGGGTTAGAATTATGGTATTGAAGAATTATTATATATGATAATATTAAAAAAATAATCATTTCTTTCGGCTCTGGCCCGACCCTAGTACAGCCTTAGTCCTTGAGGGTAGGATAAGGACTTTGATATTATAGGCCCGCCGTGGGCTCTGAGAGCTTTGACTTGACCAAAGCCCAACCTGTATATATGAGGGTAGGGTAAGTGCTTACCCCGGCAGGGCCCGGGCCCGGGCCCAACCCTTTGACAGCCCTACTCACATCAGACGGGATGACGAAAGAAGTAGTTCTCTCTAGCGTCCTGAAAGAGTCGTTGAGCAAGTTTTGCTCCCCAGTTCAAGATGAACTTTGGGTTGATGAGGGGAAAGAACTAGAGCTGGCAAAAACCCATCAAAACCGTCAATCTAGACCGACTCGACCCGTATATGACCCGTATAACATGACCCGCATAATATACGGGTCAGTCGAAGATCAAGCTTTTCTAACCCGCAATTAAACGAATCAGGTTAGGGTTTATACGTTTAACCCGCATGATCCACATAACCCATTTATTCTTTACTTATAGCTAAAACTTATACTCAATACTTAATTCTATTGAGTGTGTCTTTTTATTTTGATATGATTTATTTTTATTTTTATAAAAACTTTTATTTTTTTTATTAATTTGTTATTCTATTTCTATAGTTACTATTTTAAAAAAATGTATGCTACACTCATTGTATAAATAATTCCTTCCTTTTCTTTTCTTTTCTTTTCTTTTCTTTTTTTTTTGGAAGTAGACCCATTGTCAACTTACTTGAAAAAACTTTTGGCAAAAATGGTGGGTGGTGGTGGGGGTGGGGGGGGGGGGGGGGGGTGGGGAGGGGGAGAGATTGGGTTTGAAGTGTTTTGGGAGGGCCAAATATAAATAAAAAAAAATGTAGTTTTTAAAATATATAGGGGCTTTTTTGATTTTTTTTGGGGGGCCCATGGCCCCTGCTTGGCCCTTCTGGTTTCGCCCATGCTTTTGAGGTGGATTATGGATATTAATAAAATACAACGGATATGACATAAATAAAATAAAATAATCAAACAATAGCTGAGTTCATGCTAGTTTCCACACTATTTTTCCTTACGCCGGCACAAGCCAAAGAGAATTGTGAATTATGGCATCATGACGTAGGACTCGGTCTAAATTTCAACCGGACATCAGTTAAGCTTAAGTCTGATTTAAGATCGTACACGAAATAAATTAACATTAACATTATACTTATCATAACCCAAACAAAGCTTGTCCATATTGCCTATCATGATTGGTTTTCATTTTCACCAATAAGATTTAGAAAGTTACGAATTGTTCTTTTAGATCTTATCTTATTTTTACAAATTAAAAACTTATTAGTTTAGGTCTAATTTAAACTTTGGATACGGTTAATGCTATATAGGGTTATTAATAAATTTAGCTTTTGGATACGAGTTATGTGGGTCAATCCGACCGTTAGTAACCCACAAGGGTTATGCGGGGTTAATATGGGTTGGGTCGGGTTAACCCGCAGAGAGTGCGGGTTAAGACTTTTTAACATGTTTAATAAGCAGATCCGATACTAATTAGGAGAATCTAACCCATTTAATAAACGGGTCCGACTTCTTCAGTCCAACCGGACCGTTTGTCAACCGAGAAAGAAGTGGTAATAATCGAGGGTGTCACTTTTCTCCACTAGTTCTTTTCCATCCAATTTCGACGCGTCCAAAAGCCACCAACTGAGAAATCCACATTTTGGTCAGTGAATAAAAACCATTGAGTGGCCGCCCACAATTACTATTTTGATCGTTCCACAAGCATAATGGGTAGGAATATGATCCATTGACTCGTACTGCATAATGGATGAGCCCCACCAGGCACATTACGGGTGGGGCCTACAACCGTGTCCAGAAGTGCAGTCATACTCGGTGTGAGGTGATAATTCGTGGAAGAAAATCCAAATGCACCCCACATGGCGTTATCTCCTTGTGATGTGAGTCCCCACCAAATTTAGTACAATTGACCTCAAGTACGGATGTAAATGTCCCTCATTCTCCAATTAGTTGGACGTTTTGACCCTAAAATATTTTTGAAAATTTTTTTTAGAAGTTAGATTTTTTTCCATATAATTTTCTATCTATGCCCAAACAGGATTAAAATTCGGACCCATTTCATATACAAAATAGATTTCGATTCCATCTTCTTATTAATGTTTTCAATTCCATCTTCACCTTCTCATTAATGATTCTGATACCAAACCATCAAGAATTCGGATCGGAACTAATCCATTTCAACCCTACCCTCAGAATTAAGACTCGTTTCTATAGAAATGTTTCAAAGGTATTTTTGAGATTGCAAGATTTTACTTTTCTATTTGTATTGGATAATATTGGAATTAAATCCATAGAAAGTCAAGTCAAATAATCTATATAAAAGATTCTTAAAAATGCGTGAGGTCCGGGCAGCCATGCCCACCAAATTCCATATTATCCCTAAACATTAAAATGAATCTCCCAAATGATACATGATTTGAATGAAAAGGATAATAGCTAAAGGGAGGTTATCTTATGGTCCTTTTTTATTCTTGCTTGGGTATTACAGTCATTTTCACACATTCACCCTTGGAGTCGTGTTAGGACAATCAAAACCTTGGAGACTCATTATCAATTTTCCAGTCGTGGAAACCCATAATGTTTTAAGAAAGTCACATGATGCCCACTTTTAATAGGTGGGTAATTGAAAACCTCCAATAATATTTGGTAAGTCAGGCGAGCGTTATTTATCCAAAAAAAAAAAAATCTTTCGGTTGATATTGAAACTTGATCTCTATACACTTGTAAATTGAATTCAAACGACTTTAAGAGATTATAAAAAAAAAAAAGGAATTTTATTAAAAAAGTAGATTATTATTAAATCCACATCATTAACTTTTTGTCATTGAAACTTTTTGTACTCTTTTTATAAAGAGATAATTAGCGAAAGGTCCCTAGAATTGAATCTATCCAGCCTCCAGTCCAGGTAAATTCTTTTTAAGGGCTCTGGTCCAAGTAGCTAGACTGTTTGCAGCCAGAGGTCCCTAAATCCACACGATCATATATTTCAGAACTAATTTGCCCTTTCAACTATTTTAGGCATAAAATTTTGAATTTTAAAATTTCAAATCTTGTATTCTCCCCCCTTGGGCTTGAGAAATCCTAGCGCGTGGTTCTTCTCGGAGAAGAAGGATTCTAGAATCAGTTCGTTGCAGTGAACCGATCTAGGATCACAGAAGATCAGTCTCTTGGTGGGCCACACAGATCGAAGAACCAGAACGAGAAATAAGAGGTGACAGAGCACTATTTCCCGGACGTCGCCGAAGAAGATCTGGTGATCTGGTCTTGCCGAAGTCGTAGGTAGTCCCGCAGAGAAAGCATTCTGGTTCTTCGCAGAAGACGGCCCAGATCTCTGTTGATCGATCTTGTCCCTGGTTGCAGAAGATTGCAGGAAAAGAAACGACACTGCTGCTCTTCGTCGGACTGCAAAAATCTTGGAAGATCAGCGTCGTGCGTGGCCGAAGTGGAAGAAGACAGCAGGAAGGGAGGTGGTTTTGATTCTGTATCCTCTGTTTGCAGACCGGAGAAGAATGCCGGAAGTTTGTTTTTTGGCTGGGCCCCACATCACCAGGATTCTGCATCCATCGCCAGAGTCTCCATCGCTGCTGGGCGTCACTGCGCTATTGCCGTGGAAGGAGAAGATAGCAGGGAGTCGTCTTCCCAGTTGCAGAAAGAGAAGAGGAGGAAGAAGACGACCTTCTTAGGTCGATTTCTGTTCTGGGTTTAAGTTCACCTGACCTGCTTGAGAAGCCCTATGAATCTGGACAATGCAGAATGTGGAAAGGAGAGGAAGACAACCCAGGTTCATTGGGTTCATTTTCGTGAAGCAAAAAGCAATCTTAATTTATATGAGTTTTTATGAAATTTATCTGAGTTTTTGTGAAATTTATCTAAGTTTTTGTCAAGTTTATCTGTTATGGGTTTGAGTTTTGTACAAATTTATTTGAGTTTTGCGCAAATTTATCTGAGTTCTGAAACAAATTTCTCTGAGTTCTGGATAAATCTATCTGAGTTTTTGGCTAATTTATCTGATTTCTGAAACAAATTTATCTGAGTTCTGAAATTTGGAAAATTGGTTTACCTTAGTTTTGGCAAATGTATTTGCGTTTTTTTAAATTTATTTACATTTTTTAATTTTATTTACGTTTTTTGAAATCTACTTGCTTTTTTTAATTTTATTTGCATCTTTTGAAATTTATTTATGTTTTTTGCAATAAAATTAACTGAGTTTTGGCAAAAATACTTAAGTTTTTGGCAAATTTTTCAGAAATTTGGAAAATGAATTATTTTAGTTTTGGCAAATGTGTCTGCGTTTTTTAATTTTATTTGCATCTTTTAAAACTTATTTGCTTCTTTTGAAATTTACTTGCATTTCTTGAATTTTATTTGGATCTTTTGAGATTTATTTGAGTATTTTGAAATTTATTTACATTTTCTGAAATTTATTTCGATCTTTTTAAACTTATTTGCATCTTTTTAAATTTATCTGCGTTTTTTTTTTAATTTATTGCATTTTTAGAAAATTTATTGCTTTGTTTTAAATTATTGCGTTTCTTTTTTAAATTTATTTGTGTTATTTTGAAATGTACTTGTGTTTTTTTAGAATTTATTTGAAAATATCATTAATGGGATTTCTTTAATCATGGGCAATTAAATGACAGGATATGATTCCTTTAATCTAGGGCAATTAAAGGGATTTATCACTAATCATGGGATATGATTCAAAGAAAGGGCAAATTAGACATTTTAGGTATGAGAATGTGTGGGAGGGACCTTTGGCTTGATTACTTTTTTTTGTGGATTGTTTGCATTAAAGTCATACTTTGAGGGACCTCTCGCCGAATCCCCCTTTTATAATTTTACTTTTTTAGTGGATTGGGAGTTGACCTTTTGAACTTTTTTTTCAAAAAAAAGAAAAAGAAAGAGTAATTGTTTTTTAATTTTATACTTTTTCAGAAGATCACTACTCTTTTCTTGTATTATAAAGTGAACATTCACTTAAATTTACGTGTAAAGTTAATTACCCCAACAGCCCAAACCTCCTTTAAAAGGAATTTACTTTTCCGAGTCCACAAGTCAAAGTCGTCCCTCAACGACTTGTATATGCTCATTTTAACACTGTCCGCACATCTCGATTCCATCGGGCTACCCTACCAAGGCATATTTATTATGGCTGAAAGATTACTAATCTGCTTTACGTTAATTTCCAAGAAAGCTGCAGGTACTTCATTAAGGACACGTTTGTGTACATGTAATTTCCGTGAAAAGTTGAAATTGCCACATCAGTAAAATCCATGGATTTCAAATACTTCAGAAAAGTATTTCTGCGGAAGTCAAAAATTTATGTTTGGTGCAAAAAGTTTTTCCTTGATGAATTAGTTCTGATGTTGTTTGGTGCGGCCGCGGATTCCTTACGGAAAACTAGAATTTATTATTTGGTGCGGCAATTTTCTGTGGAAAAATAACAAAACTACAATGGTATGATCATATGTAAATTACTTTATATTTACTCATTTGTTCACACTTCTATGTATAAAACTATGGATTATCAGAAATTTAAGACAAAATAAATTGGCATGTGGCACTATGAAAGTATGTGAATTAACTTTGGTATTATTGTCAAACCATTTGGAGTTAATTCTAAAGTGAACTTAGATTTCATCCAAAAGTTTTCAAATTTCTATTTTGCATTTATAGAAGAGAATTAATTCAGAAAAAGGATTGGTATGATTTGCAACAGCAATAGCAAGTAGAAAAGAACTTGTGTGCGTGAATGTAATCATTGTACAATAACATCCTAAGGTGATGGGAAAACCAGTCCTAATTGCTTTGACTGTTATAGGATTCAACCATAGGGAATCCAAACTCCAAAGTCCAAACCTAGGAAAAATTGCATAAAATCTTACTTTCAATTATAAAGAGACTTGTTATTAATTAAACTATATGCATCAGATTTTATGATAACTTACTTACAATAAAAGATCCCATGTATACCAAAAAAATACTAACAAAATCAACCTCATCCTCTTGTTCTCAAGCAGGAATCAGTCCACATTTTCCATAAGGTTTCGTCGGGTGTTATTGCCATGATGATGCTTGAATGAGGTTACGCACATGGTACATTTCCATAAAATAACTAGGTTGTGATTTTAAGGTGGGTCAGTGTTCATAGGTTCTAGGCCCATTTCACCATAATAACTATACCAGCCCATTAGGTTCCAGGCCCATTTCACCAGGTTCATGGGTTGAGACCAGGTTCAATCCAAATGAATAGGCAAGCAAACGGTCAGTGTCCAAAAATTAGTTTCCTTCCAGTGTCCAAAAATCAGGTTCCTATTTCCAACACTCCATAAAAATGCATACAAACAATCCTAGTCTCAAAAGAAAAACAAAAGCCTGATTGAAAATTCAGAAGCAACCATGAGAAAGCCCTCGTGACAATAACATAAAATGCTTGGTCACTACTCATTTGCCTTTTCCATACAAATCTTTCCATTTGAGAATCTGCAAGTCTTTTACCATATATAAAGAGGGAACAAGGGCCATGAAGAATACAGAAAGATGTATAGAGGAAGGATTTCAGAAGAAGTTCTCAGAAGGGGGTGTGAGAAACTTGGTCTGAAAGTAGAATATGTACCAAGGAATAACTTTGGACATCATTTTTGTGGATCTTGCTGCTATGGATGTAAAATAGGAGAGAAAAGAGGGATTGATTCTACTTGGTTGGTTGATGCTGTAGACTCTGGTGCAGTGATCATGACAGGATGCAAAACATAGAGATTTATACTGGAGAATAACAAACCCAACAGGCAGAGAAGGAAGAAAAGCTTTGGTGGAGAAGGGTCAAGAGAGAGAGGGTGGGGCGTGTCCCATGTACAGGGTAGAAAAGAAAGTGGCCAGGTGGGGTGTGGGGGCTACTAGAGGTGGCTAATAAATAGCAATCCATCTTCAAACTTTTCAGCCATGTTCATCAACTGGGGATATATCTTGTATAAAAGAAATAGCATTCCATGTCAACACCATCAATATATTGGGTTACAAATAACATTCCATGATCAGAAAATTAGTCAAATATATGTAAATAGTCTCAACAATCTGCTGCAACACATTCTATGAAGTACCAACAACCATAGCACTTAAAAACGATACAAGGTCTTAACATTAAAAATAAACGTCTAATAAATTAATACCCATCCCACATTTGTTGAGCAATTGCATCTCTGTCACGACCCGGGCCCAAGATTCGGTAACCCCCGAGCCGTGATCAACATACTTACTCCCGTAAACCCCGAATTAACCGAAGTTAAAACGAGATTCACAAGGGATATCATTCTCAAAGTACCTGTCAAATACAAAATCTTGCGGAAACAATATATTTGACAATATCAATTTACGATTTACATGTATACAAAATACAGTCCTTATACATGTATCATTCCCAATATACATTTATCAAACACTGCATATTCAAAAATACTATGCAGACGACCATTGGTTACATTTCAAATTGAATTTATAGACAATTCCTCAAAATATTTTCCCAAAATGTTTTCTATTTCATCTCGCACTCGGATACCCAATTCAGATGGTATCCCGCCGGTTCCACTCAATCAATCATCCTGGAGGAACCGGAGCGGTCTCCTCCGCTGGCGCCGGGGGCGCTGCTGCACCGGCAGGGGCAATCGGGCCTGTAATGCCATCAATAATACTAATAAACACGACGGTTCAACAATGTATAAACAATTCTTGCAATAGTATATTAACACATTCATATTGCATTAATAACAGTTTCAATGCGAGAGAAATCTAGACAATTCTACAATATCAATAAGAGACACAATGCCAGTCAATATACATGTACGAATTGGCAACTACCATAGCATTCATTGCATTGTATTTCTTTTCATTACCATCTTCCCTCAAAGGAAGGATTCATTTATTTACCATCTCCCCTTAAAGGGAGGATTCATCTTCCAATGGAAGGTATCAATCAATATCCGAAGATACGATCGGAATTTCGTGGGACTTACTAGTGTCCGGACAAGGGACAACTAGCATCACCACGGAGTTCCGGAACACCCCAATATCCATCTGCTGCAGCAGGATTAGTCATTCATTAATTCGTTGAACTCATTTAGAGTTCTAATACAATAGCTAGGTAGTGCCAGACTTAAGGGTCAATAACCTTCAGTAAGAAATCCTTTTATGGATCCAATTCAATTCAATGATTCCTTTCATAACAAAGGAAATGAATAACAATAATATCAATCTCCTCAGATTGAATCACAATGACACAATGAGAGTATTATTAACTACACATGGTTTTACTCAATCCTATCTCAATCCTAATCAACCATTCGGGTGTAACCATTGGTTTCCAAATGCACGTGTTATTCACGATGGACATCATATATGTACATTTAATATGTGCATTACTAGTCCCCATAATTATCACCCATGGAGCTTAGGCAATTATCGATTAATAAGGTTCATTCAAGGAACCCTTTTTTAAAATACCATTAATTCTCAATAACTTAACTTAATCCATGATTAATCTTAAAACTAATCGGTGAAGCGTTTATACTCACAAGACATACCTCAAATTCTCGTGAAAATTCAAAATCCAAAATTTTCACTAACTGTCATCGCTGGGCCAGTATCAGGTTAGCTCGAGCGGATTACTGTTCGCTCGAGCGGACCCAGACAGAACGCTGTTCGCTCAAGCGGACCCACTGTTCGCTCGAGCGGACCCATACAGAACTATGTTCGCTCGAGCACACTAAATGTTAGCTCGAGCGAACCTTTCAGAACTTCAGTTCGTCCAAACAGAACCTCGTTTGCTCGACCGGATATACTGTTCTCTCGAGCGAACCCCTGCAGAATTTCATCCGAAAATTCTGATACACTCTCTTTTCTTCTACTATCTATCTCCATTAACTTCCACAACTTGCATCAGATCATTGGAAGATCCTGTTCTCCCTTCATACATCATCCATTAACATTCATTCACATAGCACTTCTAATCACTCCTTAATCATTTCATTAAGCATTCATAATGAATCCAAAAATCAATGAAAAATGCATATAATCCATGGAAAATCTATGAACAATTATAATGGTTAACATTAATCATAAGAGATGCTTATACTTGCCTCTCTTGACGCTATTAGCCAAAAACCCTCTTTTACTAAGCTTGGCTTGAACACAAATGTCTTCCTTTTAAACCCTAATCCATAAAAACATCGAAATACACAACCATAAGCTATCTATGCTAGCAATCATGCCTAACCATTCATTATAACTTGGAAATCCTAAAGGAAGGCCCATTACTTACTTGTATCTCAAAGGAAAGAGATCTTGAGGTCTCTCTCAAGCTTTTCTCTTCAACAATGGAGGATTGGCTTGGGGAAGAAGATGAAAATGAAGATACTCTCCTCAACAACCACTTCAATCTCTTCTAATCTCACTCTCAATGAAGAGGAATGGAAGAGAAAAGGAGAAAATGGCTCTAGGGTTCTTCTTTGAGTTTCAAGAGATGAAAATGAACTCATCTCCCTCATTTCATTCTAATATAACACTCTTCACACCAAAACCCCATTTTCTTAAGCTTATTTACATTTAGAGTCAAATGACGCCTTACTTGGTCCATTTGTGGTCAAATGAAATCGTGTTTATTATGAAAGTTAACGTACTCTTCGAGATACACACGTTGGTGTCAAGAATTTCCGTATTTGACGAAATACGTGAAAACCCGTATTTACGAAAAAGTCGTTAGCCTACCTTGTTTGAGTCTAAGCTCATCTTAATCAATTCAATTTCCTTCAAATCCATTCCATTATGCTTAATGTATCATTTGAGACCGATTTGTCATTCTTTGGTCATTAACCTTGATTAACCCAATTGTTCATGTTTAATTAGCATTAATCTCACTTAATTAGTCTTAATCATGATTAGTTCGGGTCGGGGTGTAACAATCTCGTAGCTCATATGCAAATCGATTGTCCGCATCACTCGAACCGGATTCAACTTCCCCTCCCTCCTCAGCACACATGTCTTCATCAACACCCATATCTTGTGCATGCTCTTCATCCATTTCATCGATATAGTTCCATTGTTTGATGTAGTTGTGCATAACAAGCAACTACTATTTTCGCTTGTGTCTTGAGAGGATATCGTGGTGCTGTTTGTAGGATGAGAAAGCGTTGCTTTAATACCGCAAAAGTACGCTCTACTACATTTCGCAATTTAGAATGTCGTAAATTAAAGAGTTCCTTGGGTGTTTGTGGTGCTTTTGTGGTTGACCGCTCTTTGAGATGATAGCGCACTCTCCGATACGGTGCAATAAATCCGCGGGTGTTCGCATAACCCCCATCCACCAAATAATATTTTCCTAAGAAATAGATTCACTCTATTAGAATATTCATAATATAATCATTTATCAAATTCTGCAACAGTGTTCTCTGGTCCCATCTATAACAAGCACATTGAGATTAAACGTAATAAATATTATAAATCCATTCACATGCATGCAAGCACATTGAGATTAAACGACACTACAACACTAATAAATATCAAATCACAGATCTCTGGTCCCATCTATATCAAATCTTCCATATGTAAACACGTTCTCTGGTCCCATCTATAGTTTTGTAGGTTCAAATCTTCCATCTGTAAGCAGGGAACTGGGCATATATCTATATCCTCTTTATGTGATAATATCAATCTTGTTTTATGGGGTACTGAATTTTCAAAATCTCAACTGGTATATGTTTGTTGGAGAGCTTGACTTCAGTCAACAACAAAGCTATTGTTATGGAGCTTCTGTCATTTACACCTCACCTCTCTGGTTTGTCCAATCAGTTGGCCACGCTAAACTTGGTTTGTTGGATTTGGGTGTTGTAACTTGTGGTTTTACAATTACCGATCTGAAAGGCATTCAATCAAAAAACAATTATTCGTGGTTTTACAACACATGCCATTGATACAACCTGTATTGATGTTTTCAATTTAATTCTAGATGCTTTTTTTTTTTTTTTTTGTTCTGTTGCAGGTCATGTGATGATGATGCCGATGACAAAATTACTGGAGGAATGTGGATTCAATGGTTTGGGACTTAAAGATGTATACACAAGATTCTTTTTTTGGCCCATGTGGACTCAATGGTTTGATTATGCAATTGTTTAGTCAATAGGGATGTTGTAACTGAATAAAAATTGGGATGTTGTATCTGATTTACATGAAAGTTTACATGGGTTATGGATGTTGTAACTGACCTACATGAGTGTGCCCATTTGAGAGTTGGAGTTGTTGTAACTGACTTACATGAGTGTGCCTGTTGGGAGGGGATCTTCTAGCAGATTTACATGGATGTTGTAACCAATCAAATGGGATTCTGTTCACAGGTTGTGATTGTTCGTTTGTTCATAGGTTAATTTCATGTGCAATATTATCTTACCTGATATGTTCCGTTGAATGTTAATTATTTTCATGGTCAAGTCAATGAACACATTCTGGATATCTTGACAGTTTTATTGTTATGTTGATTGTAACACTAGTGCAGGTTATTATGTTGAATGCAATCCACATACAGGTGGTTAAGAGTGGCTAAATGTGAATAAAACTGATCGGGTAAACCAAAAGTCTTAATTATCAGTACTCATTTGTGCATCATCCACTTATTTTTTTCTTCAAGCTTTTTCAAATTAAAAAAGAAAATTAAGCAGATTTCAGATCAATGTGGCATTTTGTCAAACACCATATGCACATAGAGCTGACTAAAAAAGACCAATATAAAAAGAAAAAAAAATAGAAGAACACCATGACATTCATTGCATCTATCAAGATCCACATTGATCACCCAGTGGGCCTGAACATTAATAGATGATAAACAAAACAACAAAGCCATTGATTAATCCTAGCCATTAGAGTCGTGGGCTAACCAAAAAAGACCAAAAAAAATCCAAAAAAAAAAAAAACCAAAAGAACACCATAACATTCAAACCAGTAAAATAATAGAACAGAGCAAGAACCCATCTAAAGAAACAGATATTGAAATATAGAGTATTAATCAACAAAAAACAAAATATAAAAAAATCAACTGATTAACAGCAGGAAGATAGAGTGATTGGCTTGCAGCGGGGAAGAAAGAGAGCAAGGAAGAAAGAGGTTGGACTGGGAGGAGAATAGAGAGGGAGAGAGAGAGAGGTTGGGGCATGGCTGCAAGCACAGGGCAGAGCAAAGAGAGAAGAGAGAAGAGAGGGGAGATTTACCTACCGGGGGGCGATGGCTGCAGTCCAGAAGGAAGCTCTCGTCGTTCGTCGATGAAGGAGATTTTCTAGAATTGGGGCTAGGGTTTTGGATAGGAAATGGATGGAAAAGAAGTTTATAAAGGGGGGGCAAGTTTTCTGAGAAAATAGACTTCCCATACCACCACCCCCCCCCCCCCCCCATGGGAACTCTATTTGCACAGTGAGGAAGGAAAATGCTGAGCTGGCAATAAAGCAATTCCTAGGAAAATACCTGCACCAAACATATGAAAAGTAAGTTTTCCGTAGAAAACTGTCTCCATTTCCATGGAAATGGGCTACACAAACATGCCCTAAGAAATTTCTGTGATGATTCATGACCAATCAAAGTCATTGCACAACGACTTGTATCTACTCCTTTGAACACTGTCCACACATTTCTTATCAATTACCAGGCGAGAGGGTAACCGATTAAAATGATTGGGCGTAAGTGTGGCTCAGTGACCACACATGGGGTGGATCCCCCACTTTTCATGACCATTACTAATTAGGGCTCCCATATTAAGATGACTTTGATGTTCAGGGAAAGTGACTAATCCACTGGAGTTTTGTATGATAAGAGAAATCTAAATCCTAATTAATTAGGACTCCATAATGGAAAATTAGGCCACTGTTATAAAAAAGAGAGACAAAAGAAAGGAGATTAGAGGGAGAAGAGAGAAAGTTTTCTATTATCTCATTATTTATATACAAATACAATAGGAGAAGCCTATTTATAGGCAAAGTAACTTTATAGCAGAGGAACCCTAACTCATCTTAAGTGGGCATCCACCCAAGATTCATATCTCATAACACTCCCCCTTGGATGACCACCATTCAAAGACAGTTGCTTCATTAAAAACCTTGCTAAGGAAAACCCAGTGGAAAAAACCAAAGCGAAGGGAAAAAGAGTACAACATTTATCAAGATCATTGAACTGGTGTTGGACGTACAAAATGCTGCCTCGTTAAAACATTAACTAAGAAAACTCAGTGGGATAAAACCTAGAGAAGGAAAAAGAGTACAACGTACAAATGTCCTGGGTAGTGTACTTCAGGATGATCCCTTATAAACCACTCCCCCTGATGATAGCAAGCATTTACATAGTTTGATGATGAACTCTACGCATGCCAATCTCATATACAAACTTCTGGAATATTGATTTTGGTAAAGATTTGGTAAACAGGTCAGCTAGATTGGTACTTGAACGAACTTGCTTGACTTCAATTTCATTGTTCTTCTGAAGTTCATGAGTGAAGAAGAACTTCGATGCTATATGCTTAGTCTTGTCTCCTTTAATGAAACATTCTCGAATTTGTCTTATGCATGCTTCATTATCTTCATAGATAATATTTGAGATACCTGCAATAGAAGGTAATTAACAAGAACTACGAACATGCTGAATCAAAGATTTTAGCCATATACATTCCCTACTGGTTTCATAAAAAGCCAAGATCTCAGCATCATTGGAGGAAGTAGCTACCAAAGTCTATTTAGTAAAACGCCAAGAAATGGTGACATTATCATTAAGAAACACAAAACCTGTCTATGATCGACCCTTATGAGAATCAGAGAGATAACTTGAATCTGCATATCCTACAAACGACCCTTATGAGGATGAGAGAGATAACTTGAATTTGCATATCCTACAAAACTGAAATATCTACGAACATAAGAATAAAATATTCCTAAATCAGTTGTAGTGCTTAATTGGATTGAGTACATACTCATTGGCTTTACTTCAGGCAAAGAAAATCCTTCCAAGATTTATAGAATGTGGTTCCGTGTCCCAATCATCATCATCATTTCTATTTCATCTCTCTTTTGAATAATTGTAAAGTATAGAGATCTCTTCATTATCCGGTACCGGTGCCTCTTCAGGGGCTTCCAAAGTCTCACCAGGGACTTTCATTATTTTAGAGGGAACGGATTTTACCAGAACCTCTTCCGGAGCATTATGTGCATCTTTAGGAGGAACCTCTTCAAGAGCGTTACTTACCTCTTCAGGAGGGTACTTGCCTCTTCAGGAGGAGCATGATGATGATTGTTCATTTCTCCTTTTTCCGCGGAGCTGAGTCCTTTAAACCTATAGGGCTGCCACGCTTCTTGCGTTCTTCATTTTCACATTTTGAAGTACGTGGATCTAAATGAAACAGACTGGAAGTATTCCATGTTAGTTCTCGTTGTTCTTCAGGAACGGGTTGTTCTATAGGAACAATACTTTCTTCAACAACTATCTTATCTCCCCCTAACAACGGGAATATTGTTTCATCATATGGGCTCTTCCGGAGCATTCAAATATTTGCACAGTTCCAACTATGGTGGATACCTTTCGTGGAATGAATAGAAATTCTGAGAAAAAATTCCAATTTTTCAGAATGGTGTGTTATGGCACTATTTACCAAACATAGATTGTCCTCATTTCCATAATTTATACCTTAAATAATAAATCAATATAACTATACAGTCACATGATAAAACTAAAATAATTAAATCATTCACTATAAATTAGGACATTAATGAAAAATAAAGATCTCCATCATAAAGGAAAAGTCTAAGAAACATGCATCGCAAATGAACTTTAAAAAAAATCAAATTTGTGAAAGTTCAAAGAATTATTGGTCTTCTAGACCATGCCAGGGGGTGCTCCCAAGTGAGTGTTAAATGCCTCATTATGCAAGGGTTGGTTGTCCTCATTCTCAAAGAAGTCTCGAGTCTCCAAGTTTGTAATGTCAATTGGATGCCTTTCTGATGTCATTGTATTCCAATTCGAGCCTTCCAGATCATTCGTCTCTGCTAAACCAACAGAGGCCTTATATGCTTTGTATTGTTCTGCCACTTCTTTTGGTGCACGGCAAGTGCATGACCAATGCCCACTTCCTCCACATCTATTGAACGTGTCATCAGGGCAGTGGGTAGGTTTAGCTAATAGATTCTGGTTGTGCTTATGCTGAGGGGCAGGCCACTTCTGGTGATTTTTGAATTTTGGAAGGGGACCTTTAAAACCACATCGTCTAGAGGAGTTATGTTTGTCATTCCCCCTTCCTCTGCCTCTGTTTGAGCTACAACTGGCATTTGCTGCAGGAATTGCCAAAGATCCAGTAGGTCTGGAGTTATGATTTTTCATCAATACTATGCTATTATGTTCAGCGATTAGGAGACAGGAGAGAAGTTCTGAATATTTGGAGAAATGTCGTTCTCGATACTGTTGCTGCAGGAGCACATTCGAGGCATGAAAAGTAGATAACGTTTTCTCCAACATCTGCTCCTCCGAAACCTTTTCACCACATAATCTTAATCTTGAAACAATATTGAATAGGGCAGAGTTGTAGTAAGATACTGTTTTATAATCCTGTAACCTTAGGTTTAACCATTCATTATGCGCAGCTGGTAGTATGACCATCTTCTGGTGATCATATCTATCCTTCAAGGATTTTCATAGGCCTGCTGAGTCTTCCTCAATAAGGTATTCATTTTTTAGGTCGTCATGTATGTGAAGGCGCAAGAAGATGAGGGCTAACGCCTTTTCCTCTGAGGACATCTTGTTTCCTTCCTTTACGGTCTCTCCTAGCTTCTTGGATTACAAGTGGATTTTAGCATCCAATTGCCATGATAAGTAATTATCCCCATTTATGTTAAGTGCTTTAAAGTCAATTTTAGCCAGATTTGACATCATGCAAGAACTATAATAGAAAATATATGTTAAGTTAATAGTGGGCAGATAATTAATAATATAAAAGGGAAAAAAATAAATAAAACCTTAACATCAGAAGTAATTAAGGAAGGAATTTAAACATGAAAAAATAAATTGGCCAATAAAAAGTTAGAACATTAAGTTTTTAACTTTGAGAATCAGAACTGCTGGTTCTGTTAAGACTTCAGGCTTGATTAAGAACTTCAAGTTCATAATATATGAAATTAGAACTACAGGTTCTATCAAATTTTCATGTTTGAAGTAGAACTTTAGGTTCTGTCAAATTATCAGAACTTCTGGTTTTGTCAAATCTTTAGGTTTGAAGTAAAACTTTAGGTTCTGTCAAATTATCAAAACTTCTGGTTCTGTCAAATCTTCAGGTTTTAAGTAGAACTTCAGGTTCTGTCAAATCTTCAGGGTTGAAGTAGAACTTCTGATTCTGTTAAATTTTTATATTTAATTTCATGGCTGTATAATTTATTTGGATTTGAATAAAGAAAACTCCAGGTTTTGATTTATGGATATGAATCTACATGTTCATATCAGTATTCTAACTTCTAGGACTGCTAGTCCATAGATCGGTGAACTTCAAGTTCAGTTTTAGAACTTCTGGTTCTATTTTGTGATCCATTCACATAAATAGTATCCAAAAAATAAAGCAAACAAGATAATGAATAGTACAAGAGTATCATGATTATTGTAAACAAGCATTATAAACTAGTTGCATGCATTCTAATAAATTGGATTTTGACGATGGCTCAGATACTACTTACTGTATATGAAGAAAAATATTACCCTTTTCTGAAATCTGCACTAGGAAGGATTCCGCGATGGAAATCCGCACTGGGAAGGAATCCGCGCAGGGAATCCGTGATGAAAATCCGCGCTGGGAATGAATCTGTGATGGAAATCCGTGCTAGGAAGGAATCTGTGCAAGGGAATTCGTGCAGGGAAGGGTTTCGCTATGAAAATCCGTGCAGGGAAGGATTTCTCTTCTCTTTGGGTAAGAAGACTGGATTTTCTTTCTTCTCTTAGAGCTTTATGCTGATAACGTGTTATAAAAGAGAGAGACAAGAGAAAATAGATTAGAGGGAGAAGAGAGAGAGTTTTCTTTTATCTCATTATCTGTATACAAATACAATGGAAGAAGCCTATTTATAGGCAAAGTAACCTCATAACAAAGGAAACCTAATTCTATCCCTAACTCATCTTAAGCGGGCATTCACCCAAGATCCATATCTCATAACAGACACATTCCATATTAAAGGAGTAAAATTTTTTTACATGGAATAATAATATGAAAGATAGATCGCCCCAAACAAAAGCTGATTGACATGGGCTTTTATTTTTCTCCATAAGCAGTATTATTTTGTAAAGCTCACTAGTTAATGAAATTGGTCTAAAAATCAGCAGCCCTCTGATTTCAAAATAAGTGCAATGTATATGTTTCTTTATCTATTGTTGGTGGATCAGAAATAGGCCTTTCATTAGTGAAGTAAATGGTTTTTTGATTCTCCGAGTATGCAAATGTTCCGACCCATTGAATACCGGGTATGAAACCTTATTTAACACTATTTAGGTCTTGATAAGTAAACAGTTCCGATCTTGGATATTTGTTGGGACCTAGGATCAAAATAGGTCCAGTTCCGGACTCATCCTAGTTCCGATCCGTGGACCTAACACATACCTTAATATAAAGGGTTAAGAATCTCATTGTGGTCTCCACCATAGAACTTTGTTGAGAGTTTTTCTAAATTGCTTCCTGCTCTGCTCGCTTCAAAATGCAAAAAGGGAAAACCTTTTCTCTGCCCAAACCACAAGGGGGAGAACCTGAAATTAGTCTCTCTCCCGCTCTCTTCTTCTTTTCATTAAAGGGGTTTGCATTGAATATGAGGTTTTCAACTAGTGCACAGAAGAGTGTTTGCAAGTGATTTGCCGCTTGGTATTGACTATGGACTTGAGAGGGTGAAGGATGAGATGGAGAGTATATGAGCGTGAGTTGTTTGCATGATTTTAAATTCTGGGGTCCATCTTCTTGCTGGTCAGGATTAAGATGAGTCCGTGCCGGCTGTGCCGGATCGGTACCGTCTCGCCGGTCTTAAAGTATATATAAAAAAACCTAGATAAAGTTAGGAAAAATAGAAAAAGAAACTAGTTAAAATGTAAAAATTAAACTATTTAACAAGTATTCAGTCTAAAGATAGTGATATTTAGTATGGTTGAGCACTAAGTTGCTCACAGTATAACATATAATTAATAATTTTTAAGAGACAAAATTATCTTTTTGTTTTTTAATCCAAGAGAGAGGTCATTTTCTTAGAGATAAACTAGTAAAAAAAAATATAAATAGAGGGTCTAGTTAACTTCTATCTAATTTAATTGTTAGTTAATGGAGATTTTAATAAATATGCAAAATATAAAAACTTTTTTAAAGTTATGTCAAAAGATAAGCGCCTATTTGCAAAAAAAAGACTATAAAAAGCAAAAAATATAAGTACATTTTTATTAATACATGAAATATGCAAAAAGTAGACTACAATAAGCAAAAATATAAGTACATTTTTATTAATACATGAAATAAAAGGTTCTTTTATGGTTACATAGTGGGGGGCATATTCGTATATAATATTATAAATGGTCACAGGGAGGGATCCGAACTCACCACCAATGAGTTAAAATGCACAAACGTCCTCACCAGCTGGGCCATACGCAGGGCCATTGCATACAACCTTGCAATATTGTACAGTTAATAAGATATTAACTTTTCTGCTATTGAATATTGGTAAATTGGTAGACCGCTTCTCTTTCGTTCTGTTTTGTCCGAAATTTAAAATCATGGCTGTTTGGGATTCGAGGATGATGGTGGGTAAAGTTTTTTAAAGATTCGATATATTGCCATAATTTCATTGTGATTGTCTTAGGAGGAAATCCTCTTAAGAAGAATAATCTACTTGCAAATTATTTAAAATTAAAATTAAGCTAATCCCCTCCAATTACATATTCTTTCATGATGAAAAGGATTTGTGATTGTTTACATTAAAAATAAAAATAATTTGATCTAAAAATATTAATGAATGACCTGAAATGATCATGCATGTCTTCCTTGGAATCACCCGGATTTTCATTTTTATGGTGCAAGGGAAGAGCTATTATGACATTTTATGATTCTATGTGAAAAATTGATGCATTAAATCAAGTAAAAGTGTCGTGGAGAAAAGATAAAACCCAACTCACGTTTGATATGATGCCCATCAACAGAAATGGGAGTGTGCCATCTGCAATTTGATCAATCTCCTTATAATAGAAGAGGTTCTGCCAAGTAAAGTGGTGGGAGTGTTACGTTGGGAGAATTGGATTAGTGATGGGCACAAAGGAAGGAATTTGAATCCTTCAATCCTTGGAAACATTCATTAATCTCTTTACAAATCTACCACTATTTGCATGGACTACCACTACAAACCATACTGTTAAAATCACTTTTTTTTTTAGCTGAAACATACTGTTAAAATCACTTTCATAACTAATATTAGCAATTGTATCAATTAACATCTTACACATTCATTTATCCTAAGCCACCGCCCACCAGTGGAACACAGAAAAACCCATTTTTGGATTGCTCGAGGATGGTGTTGCGTTGGGCCCTTCCCCATCACCTGTTGTGATGGCACACAACTTATAAGTAAGCCCGGCTCCTCTTCTTTATATATTGCCTTGATCGAAAAATGTTGCAAAGGGGTCTTAGAAGGTTCATGCCCAAAGAAGATAATTGTAACAGGAGGTGCACCTGGCTTGAGCCACGACGGGGCACCAATGGTTAAGGATGGTGATCGGGAAGCAGCAGCTGCCAATTTCAATTCTAGCGGATGCAAGTGGACGGAGGAAATGAAAATGATTGCTTTTTGTAGGACTTCTGGGAATTGGGCCATTGATCATTTGGTGGGTCCATCCATCCTCACTTGTGAAATTATTGTCATCAATCTTTCAATATGCTGAAGTTCTTGTTCAAAATTCAGATGAGTTATGAAACAGAGAATTTTTAGAATTCTGATGTGATTAAATTCAGATGAGCCACACTGTGGAGTTTCACTTGTATCCCTCAATTATCTGATTTGGGAGAGCCTCAAGGATCTTGACTCCAAGACAAGTCACTCTTCCACCCCCTCTCTATTTCCCAATCAACCCACATAATCAACGTTAAGGTCGACCCAATCAACCTACATAGTTAACCTGCCTAACTAGTTTAAATGTATTGGATTAGTGTTGACCTGCTTATCTAATCTCATTTAAAAAATTTGGTGATTTAATATTTTCGTACTCATAGCAGTCTATTTTATATATTTTATATGGAATGAGCTGAGTTTATATTGAGCACTTTTTTTGTTGTGCATACTGGCCTTTAGTATTTGCAATAGATTAGGTTTGTGCTTAAGATTCTGCAAGTTGGGTCAGGTTAAACGGGTTGACCTGCATTTAATGCAAAGTTGGGTCGGACTGTCAGAATGACCCACAATGGGGTGGGGTTGAAGTTATTTGACTCATGTTAAAAACGAGTCGAATATAGGTTAAACTTCAACCCACCGACACCCTTCATCAATATGACCCATTTTGACCCGACTGACCCATTTCCCACCCCAGCTCTCTCTATTTCCATCTCTCTCCACTTTCTACTCCTCTAAAAATGGCACCTTAATAGAAGATCAGGAGAGTAATATTTGCATGTAAACCGTAACAAGCAAATGGATTTTATAGCTAGGTAGATCCACTGATGGATGGTCCTCCACAAACTGATAGATGACCCTCCTCTACATACAATGTATTATGGGATCTTTTTTTCACCATTACCCATTTAAATTATCAAATTGGCTAATATTTTTGGACATCCGCCTAAAAAGATCATGTGATATGATGTATGTGTCTGGCCATCTAAAAGTGAGCGTGCCAATTTAAATTGTTACAAGTTATATGAAAATCATCACCATAGACATGGTTACATGGTTGGATCATTTTAATCTTCCTTCAAGTGGGACATTTGTTTTTCTTTTAAAGTTTATGAAATTGTACATGGAAGGCTGTCCATTCGTGGGCCCGCCTTTAAAATTCCAATGGTTTACATGTAAATCATTATTGCACAAGTGGTTGAATGGCTTGGCTTGCCTGAACTTATATTATTGTATCGTGGTTAAAGAAGTTTGGATGCTCGGAGTAAGAGAAGAATCGTGAGCTAAAGGAGTGATGTTCCACAATGGGGTCCTGAGCAGAAGGAGTGAAATTCCACAATGGAGTCCACCTAATGTAAATTTGAGCGGCACACTTTAAACTCTGTGTAGTGTACAGAGCTTTCTTAAAAAGAAGTGGGTCACATCGTAAAATTAACCACATTTTTTTTACAAATGGTCAAACTGGCTATTGGATTGACTTCTATTAGAATAAAACAGAAAAGACAAAAATCTTGAAAACAACATCTCATCTGAAGGCTCTTCAGACTCTATACCATAAAAAGAAACCCATTCTCTTGATGCGGAAACAAACTGAACAAACACACGCCCTTGGTTTGCTGGCAACATATCTGGGCATCTTGGATACCTGGATTTCTTTGAGGCGTTAAACTTGAAATCCTCTTTACTACCTCCTGTTTGGCCGTACCTTGAGTTTAAGTTAGTCCACACTAACGAACCCTCAAATGTTGGGCTTTCTGCTCATCAATTGTCCAAAGTTATCCATTGATCAAGATTGAGGCAGTAGGTGTACTCCACCATGCTCAGAACTTGATCATTATTTTTCAAATAAATCAAGCTAGGCTCAGGCTTTGTGGGCTTAACCATCTAACGCCATTGTAGGGTCAAACATGTAGATATCCAATGAATTAAAAAAAAAAAAAAAATTAATAGGAATCACGCATGATATACTAAAACAACTAATTCAAATATGAATCACACCATCATTAGTGCAGGATCAAACAAACATGCCTAAAAGATACACCTTTAAAATGAAAATCACACAAATGTTAATAAGAATCATGCTATAGTAGCCTTAAACATCTAACGCCAATTGAAATCACACCATCACCATTGTAGGTCCAAATCACATGGCTAAAAATACACCTTTCAAGATACAAATCGCACAAATATTAATGAATCACCCCATTGCAGTATCAAACATCTAATGCCAATATCACACAAATGTTAATAGGAGTCACTCCATTGCAGTCTCAAACATCTAATGCTAATATCACACATATATTATTATGGGTCACTCCATTTCAGTCTCACACATCTGATGCCAATGTCACACAAATATTAATTTGAATCACCCCATTGTAGTCTCAAACATCTAATGCCAATACAAATCACACCATCACCATTGTAGCATCAATCACCAACACACTTTGAACCCAAATTGAGTCATCGATAATGTACTTCTAATCTCTGCATAAACAGAAAATAGGCACTATATGAGACCAAGATTAACCATGAAATTACATTTGCATCATCAAACACATTCCGACCATAAAATCTCTAAATGTCTAATAAGTAAATTCTCTCCTCCATAAAAAATAAAATAAAATAAAATAAAAAAGGCACACAATCTTGCATATAAAATATAATGCCTACTCTCGAGTTTACATCCAATAAACAAAATTAAAACAAGATTAACTAAATAATCTACAAATCAAACATCCAATGTTGTAAAATAGAAACAAGTTCAAATGGAGCACAAATAATAAAGTATAATTGGAGAAATAAACTCTCAATCATTGACCTAACCCAATGATTATGAATAAAAGCAAAGAAGCTACAATTCCCTAAACCCAAAATATACCGCAAAACTGAGGAATAGAAAGCTGAATTCAATGAAAGACTGTAACACCTCACATTGATGTCCGATTCGACAAATTTGCAACTCTCAGTCCCAAACTGAAATACAAACACAAATTTACAAAATTTACAAAAACTCCCAAAAAATTTCAAAATTGATTCTGCAACTCCCAGTGCCAAACTGAAAACGAAATGCATATTTAAAAATAAATGAAAATCCCACTCCCAAACCGAAGAAAATAAATGAAACTCGAAAGTTTACTACCCAATATGATCTTTGCAATATTCAGAGAATAAAAAATATTCAAGATCCTTGGTTGAACTACCAATGTAACCAACCTAAGACCCCTTATCTAGAAGCCTAAATTCAAATGGGAGATAAATCAACACTATTGGTAGCGGGGAGAGAGAGAAAGAGAGATTTTTCCGTAAAACCCTATCAATACAACTTCATCATTAGTAGCAAAAGTGATAAATCAACATTTTCTAATCATCATCATCATCAAAGCCTTGTCTCAACTATATTGGGGTCGGCTATATGAATTTTATTTCTCAATTTCGATATATCTCGAGTCAAATCCTCAAATAAGTTGCAATTCTTTAAATCTATTTGTACTACCTCCTTCCACGTTCTCCTTGGCCTACTCTTTCCATCCACTTGCACAGCCAAACCTTTACTTACCGGCGCCATTGCGGGCATGAGTTGGATATGTCCAAACTATCTCAAATGAGGTTTTTTTCTAATTTTCTCGCCTATTGATGTTACTCCGAAATGCTTTCGAACTCGCTCATTTCTAATTTTATCCTTCCTTGTTTTACTACACATCTACCTCAACTGCTACATTTATTTTGTACATATGTTGCTTTTTAATTGACCAACATTCTGCTCCATAGGTCATAACTGGTGTAATCACTATCATGTGGAATTCTTCCTTTAATCTTGTTGGCATTTTTCCCTTCAATCTTGATGACTTTCTACTACTCTTACCAAAAATTTTAAAAAAAAATAAAAAAAAAATCTACTATATAGAAATCACAATTGGAAAGTCAAGACCATTGCCTTACTCTCCTCTTGAACTCTTAAATCCCCAACCCAAAATTTGCAATTAAAGTAACAACCACCCTAAATCTCGGCCAAAATACACTTGTACATGTAAGTCGGAATGACATGGATCCGGCCATGCTAAATCTCGGCCGGGATAATTAAATAAGTAAAAATACACCAAAATGGTAAAAAGATAATTCTAAAGTCAATGAATATATTATTACCATTCTTAAATTTTATATATGAAAAATCATTCAAAAATATAAAAAGTGATGTAAAATTACATAAGCTGCAAATAAAAGTTGAATTTATAAATTTTTAAGTAATCCAGTTTTCCACGTAATCTTAAGTGGAAAAGAGATGAAAGAATAGTGTGAGGTTAGATTAGGTTCTATCTTATCTCTTAATAATGAATTATAATGAAGCAAGGTTGATTAATTCCAAGTTCCAAATACTTTTAAAGCTTTATATTCGTTTATTTTGGATTTATTTTTTAATAATAATAATAATCTTTTCTACTAGGTATCTCTTAAATATGCTGTTATTAATGTTTATCAAACATATTTAGCATTTTTCTGTTGTTAATTATGATTTTTAAAAATCTTCATCTCACATTTACCACTGATGTGACATTTACTTCACCTCTACTTTTAACACATGCGTAAATAAACATGCCATGAGACTGAGAGAGTAGCTTTTTGGAGCCCGTCTGAGGCCATGCCAATCATGGAGAGCTGGGGCATAGAAAGATATCAATGGGACCTAATTGTATACAAAATCCTTTTAATATATATTTAAAATCATGCCATCCTAACCCTCTGATTCATAGCCCTCAAGTTTAAATGTTTTTTTAAAAATATAATTTGTTTTAACTTTAATCAAGGGGTGGGTAATTGTGGGATGTGTCAAATCTGGCTTGGTGCAGGGTGTGTGTGTGTGTGTGTTTTCTTTTCTTTTTTTTTTTTTTTTTGCTTTTGTTTTTGTTTTGTTTTGTTTTGTTTTTTTTTTTGTTTTTGTTTTTGTTTTGTTTTGTTTTTGCTTTTGTTTTTGTTTTGCGGGGGGTGGGTGTGGTTTGTGAAGCTTCCACGTGCCTAAAAGGGGGGACCCATAATATGACTCTCATGAGATGCATCCGTAAGAGAGCCCAACGCACACACCCCCTGAATTTCAACAGATCCCATAAGTTTGCACCAATCCAAAATGAGTGGACTGTTGGATACTTGGATCACCTAAATTTCTTTTAATCTAAACTATTAAATTAGTATGCCATGGATCAAGGGTTCATCATCAAAACCTTGTCCCGATTATATTGGGGTCGGCTATATGAATTTTGTTTTTTTTATTCCAATCTATCGTGAGCCCAACCCTTGGATAAGCCTTGAGTAAAGGGTTAAGACTATCTAATAGGCATGAGATTTCGTAGAGATGTAGGGCTCATCAAGACCTTTCAATCCTGCTTCCCATCCCTAGGTGGGACTTATAAGGCCCACATCATCAAGGTGCGCAAGGGATGAGCCTTGTATATGCATAGAGGGGGTGTTGCACATGGGGACCCAATTTGCACCTTGCTGTGGGTCCCACTTGGGGCACCACCTTGGATGGGACTGGGAGGATCCAAAGATATGGATGGGCCATACCTCCCTGCAAGTTTGGGGCCCACCTTAACATCCTCACTTCTTGATCAACCACAAGGTTTCACTTTCTTAAAAAATGGACTGTCGGTCTAATGATGTAGTCCATTGGAATAGGTGTAAAAAATGAGATTGGTGTAATTCAAGAAAGTCCTGTGATATGATGATGGAATATCATATTGGCTAAGATTTATGGACAACAGTATAAAAAATCATGTGATATGATGTGTGTCTGGCCATCCATCACCCTCAGTGACCTAGCATACAGAAATTTGTCACGAGTTACGTGAAAATCATCACCATAGACGTGGTTACATGGCTGGATCATTTTGATCTTCCGTCATGTGGGTCATATTTTGAAAAAAAAAAAAATGTATATGATATCATATATGGAAAGCTTTCCATTAGTGGTTTACATGTAAATCATCGGTGTACAAGTGGTCGCATGGCCTCCCTGAACTTATATTAATGTAACATGTTTAAAGAAGTCTGCATCTCCGAGTCTTGCAGGAATCCTAGGCCGAATGAGTGAAATTCCACAATAAGGACAGAGGTTGGAAAAAATAAGGAGAGAGGATGAAGAACTTTTGGTTCTCTCTGAAGAACTTTTGGTCCTCTCTGATAGGTAGGATCCTTATAAAGCTCTCATTCACGGGATAATTCGGTGAGGTAAGTGGAACTCTACCACTATGTTTGGGAGGGGAGGGAGGGGAGGGGAGGGGAGATTTAAGGGGGAAGGAAAATCAAGGGGAGGGGAGGGGAGGGGAATTTAAGGGGGAAGGAAAATGAAGGGGAGGGGAGGGGAAATTAATTTTACCTCCTCTTGTTTAGATAGTTAAAAAGTAGGGAAAAGAAAAGTGAAAAAGTATAATTTTGTTTGTTTGTGAGTTTGAAAGACAATTATCATTTTATCCTTACTTTTGCAAAAGTTTCAAAATTATATTTCACGAACAAAAGGGCAGTTCAGTAATTTTATAAAAATTCCCCTCTTTCCCTAATATTTTCCTCCTAGTTTTGAAGGCAAAATTTTGAAGGCAAAATTCAAAAATTTTACCCCCAAATTCCCCTCCCCCACTTTCCTTCCCCCCTTCCCAAACACCCTCAATTTCAACATTCCCTCCATTTTCCTCTCTTTTTTTTTTCCTTCCCCTCATTTTACCTCCTTCCCAAACAATACTAGTGATACCTGCTAATTGAAATTCTAATTCACTCAAAATAAACCTATATAGTCTCTTACAAGGGACATGACAAAGTATTGTTCTAATATAAATTATGAGAATACAATTGGCAGTTGTAGGATCCAGGTCCCACTGTAAGTTTGGGCGTACAATTGATAGTTTAGTATTGGCAGTTAACTCTGCCAATTTTTGCTGGCTTAAACGGCCAGTCCCAAGCATGGGTAAAACTGTAAAAGTGAGGAGGGTTGTTTTGAGTAGGTGACAGCCGGTGTAAAACTCATTACAAGTAAAATATGAATTATAAGAAAATGATATTTAACTTTTGGCCCAAGAAAGACTAGAATAGAGAAAAAAAAATTCATTTAGTGGACCCCAAATAAGTTGGTACAAGGCTCCAATTATATATAATGATAATGACAGTATTGATCCTTAAATCATGGATAACATCACCAACAATGGTTATAATAATTGTTGTCTGAATCGTACAATGCATATGCCGAATCCTAAGAAAAATGATTTGTATCTTATGATTCATACGACCCAGTTGAGCTAGAATAGCTACAACCTATATGTTAATGTTAATAACAATTTACCTTTTTTCTTTCTTTTAGCCTTTTTACTTTTTGAAGATTATTTAATATTTAACAAAATCTTTTAATAATCTTTGCAACTTGTAGGATGTTTTAAGATTGAATAAAGAATATGCATTTGATTAAAGTGTTCGATTGTAAATATGGGATTTGTCTATATCTTTTTTAAAATTTTATTTTTATTTTTTCTTCTTGAACACTTTTTTATGTTAAAGAGATATCATACTGTGTAAGATTGATGGCTTGGGCTTTATTTTTACTTTTATATTCCGATTTAAAGATAATAAAAATAAAAATATACATATATCTTAGACCTATTTAACTAGTTACACATATCACCTATTATTTATTTGTATAAGTCATGATGTTCTAGATATGTATGATAGACTTATTTGTCATTTTATTTATACTACCATGTAGGGAAATATGGATGGATTATGAATAATTACTTTTTTCTTTTCTTTTTTTTATTAATTACTTTAATTTTTATTAGAAAGGGAAAAAATCCTAAGATTCACAATTTGATTTATGATTATGAACGATTATTGATAAAATTCTAATTTTGTAAACATTTGTCATAAATATAAATTCTAGCACAAAAAGAAGAATCCTGCCTTGCTACAGTGTCAAATAGGATGACCAGTGAAACTAATAACGAGATGCGATGAAGCACACCAGACACATGAAGCTCGGTCCATACCTTCATATGAAGCAAGCGAAGATCAGAGAGCTTGTCCATGATTATGTTCAAATGTAGAACTACACCTGTTTGAAGGGAAGAAGAAGATTGAAAATTAGAAATCCCGTATCCATGCCTACAAAACCATAAGCAATGCATAACTTGTAAATGCCCAAACCTCAAAATAGACGACAAATTTCACTTAAATAAGATTTGGGGAGATCGTCAGATTGATCACATGCTAAGACAATCGAGAGGGCTTCTTGTTATAGAAGCGTTACACTAGATCTACTAGCAGTAGAATTCTCTATATTTATACTATAGAACGAATCTTACATATCAAAAATTTAAAAGTACTTTAAATTGGCCCAGCTGAATAAAATGAAAAAGTGAGGTAATATATATCCTCCACCTGCCAAAATGAAAAATGAGGTAAATTGAGCATTCCTATGTTCCAAATCAAAGGTTGCCATGAGGACTTTTAAAATAAAATCTCCGCCGTTTTCTACTTTGTTCTCTATTGCTTGCCTTTTAATTGGATAGATAATAATGCATGATTGATCATATTTTTGATAGATGAATAATCCAGACAGACTCATTTTAAACTAGTGGGGAAAGTGTGCCCCACTGATGGAACTTGCAATTTTAAAATGGGGGGAAATACTCTCCAAGGAGGAAACATTTTATAGTTTTACATCTAGTATTAATTAAAGCTAATCCGAACTCCAGAATGGGGTATTAGTATGATTATTCTTTTGGCACGTGATGACCTCCCTTTAATTTTCAAAAAACGAAATGTGAGTGGAGTGAGTCACATGTAGATCGATCAATTAATCTAGAGGTGGGCCCTCATACAAATTACAATCCAACATAAGGTGAGAATAAATAAATAAATAAATAAATAAAAAGATATGACCAATCCTTAATATTTGGGTTAAAAAAAGAAAATCCAAGATTGAGTGAGAGCTTATTTTGTCTTTTATGAATATCTGACTAATATCACAGTGGGGCTCTTTCCTACACTAAATTTCACACTTTCTTTGATTTTCTGAAAGAATAAAAAAATTTCTGTTATATCACAGTGGGGCTCTTTCCAAAACGACTGAGATTTTATTGTGTTAGAGAGAGAGAAGTGGTGCCCCCCTTTTTTTTTCATCCATTTTCTTTTTTGTTTGTTTTGTTTTTTGTTTTTTTGTTTTTTTCTCAAATACTCTAGAAAACTGTAAAAAATAAATAAAAATAAATAAATAATACTAAGTTAGTTACCTCCTTTTCCTTTTCCTCTTCTTCTCCAATTGGTGCTTGTATGTGTATATTTTCCCCGAAGTTATTTGTGGAGTTATAATGACGGATAAAAGGGATGTGCAGAAGATTTACACATTCACCTACCGCCTTAATCTTCTGTAAGAGTTCTTCTGACATGTTGAATAGGCGGAGTTCTTGAAGAGTAATAAGGTACTGCAAGCCCTCAGGTATTCTCTTCAACTCAGGGCACTTTAACAAAAATAACTTTTGAATGAGAGTCATAGATCCATTTTCTATTTTTATCAGATTCAATTTAGGGATTTCAGAAATCACCAACGCCTTGAGTTTCAAGAAGCATCCATGACGGAAGCACAATTCCTCCCCAACATATGCCATTATAAGACGAAGGGACATGAGATTGGGCAATGCTTCAAGTGAAGACAATGGATCTTTTTTCAAATGAGACCTTCGTAATGTCAATCTAGCAATGTTTTGAAGGGAACCAATCCATGGAGGTAGCCTCTCCAAACGCCCATCTAACCAGATATATCTGAGATGGGCTGGTGGAGAAGATACTGCATCCAAATCAAGAATTTCTTCCTCGCTTATGACAATTACACTCAAAATGAGAAGGGCTTTCATCTTCTGTAGGGAGCCGGAGAGTTCTTTTCCATGATTTCTTTTCACATTCTCAATTCTCAAATATCTTAGTTGAGTCAAGTTTCCCACTTTTCTAACTGTATCATCGTTTATACCAATGTATGATAGAGTCTGTAAGCAATTCAAATTGAATATTCCATCCGGAGCTTGTACGCCTGATGATGTAAACATGTGCCTCAATTTCTTCAACTTTTCTACTCCTTTGGGTAGGATCTTTATTTTAGTTCTCTCAATGTCCAATGTGTGTAGATTCTGAAGCCTTTCTATAGATCTTGGAAGCTCCTCAATATTTGTATTGCTCAAATCCAAGTAGCGTAAATTGAATAACTCAACTAATTCATCTGGCACACTCTCAATGGAAGAATCCGCTAGTTCTAACACCCTCAGTAGTTTATATCTCGATGAGATGCTACACAAGGACAGAGATGGGATTTCTATTTGGAACAACATCAATGACCGATGATGATAAGTGCTGGATGATTGAATGTTCACAATCCCATTTTGCATTGACAAATTACGGGCTTTGTTGGTCCAAATCTCTCCTTTTCTATCATGCGTACTACAAAAGTTCTGTTCATGGCCAATTGATATAGCCAACTCTCGAAGAACATCGTGCATTCGGACCCATATAAAAGGTTCTAACTCTTCTTCAATAATTTGCAGCATGCTTCTACACGTAAGTTCCTTGATATAGTCTGTAGCCACCTCCTCTAATGTGTGTCCTTCCCTCTCTTCGATAAAACCTTCGGCAACCCATAAATTAATTAGTATTATTTCTGAAATTTTGCAATCTTCAGGGAAGAGGCCAAAATATAGGAAACAATATTTGAGGTTGTACGGCAAATCATCAAAGCTAAGCAAGAGTATGTTCTTCATCCCACCCAACTTTTTATTGTTGCTTAGCTGCCAACTAAGACTGTTTTCTACCTTCCTCCATTCTAAGCTCGACTTTTCTTTCGTTAACATGAGGCCCCCAATAGTAACAATTGCCAGTGGTAAGCCCTCGCATTTTTGTACTACGCTTTTTGCATATGACTGCAGCTCTAGAGGACAGCTTTTGTTCAAAAAAGCTTTGTTGCAGAAGAGGAGCCAAGAATCGTCTTCTCCTAGAGGCTCAAGGTAGATAATATTTTCAGCTTCAAAAGACGACGCGACATCACGTATTCGTGTTGTGAGCATTATCCTACTTCCACGTCCATCGTCTGGAAATGCAACTCGTATGTGGTTCCAATCGATGGTTTCCCATACATCATCTAAAACAATCACATACCTTTTATTTTGCAAATAATCAATGACCGTCTGCACAAGATGACCGCCTTTCATTTTGTTGATGCCGTCAGAAACTGCCTCCTTGTTAGACTTGTACAGCTCTTTTATCATGTCTCGCATGAGATCGTCCACTTTGTAAGATTGGGAGACGGTGATCCACGCACAACATTCAAAGTGATTCTTCACTTGTGGGCTGTCATAAACTTTTGTAACGAGAGTGGTCTTGCCAAGACCGCCCATTCCCACCACAGCGACCACCGCACGTTTTGGCCTTTCATCGGTCAACTCTCCAATTAGGAAATCTTTGTATTCATCAATCCCCACAATTTCTTCATCTGGGATGAAGTGTAAATATTCTCCAGAACGTTGCCAGTCTTCATCATCCTTCTTTATCTTGGATGTCTGTCCTTCTTCATGGAGGCCATATCGATGCCTTCTCTCTGAGATTTTGTGAATCTCAGATTTGATTTTTTGCAGCTCAGAGGCAATTTGGTGCTTGTAATAGTAACGCTTTGGGAGGAGAATGGGGCTGTAGAGAGCTCTTCGTATTATTCCCTCCCTAGTGTGTTGCTTTACGATCTGCCACATGTACATGTCAATGATATCCTCGACCTTGTAGGTGGCGTCTCTTACTTGCTCTACCCATATCCTCACTCCATCATCAGCATCACTCCTTTTTCTTCTGTCTGCATCCTTCAAGAAGGAGCGCATGCTCTGCAGCTCGTGTTGGATTTCATTAATGTTCCCACGCAATCCTTGAAGAAGAGATGCTTCTTGCCGCACAAGAGAATCCAGTGTTTGAAGCAGGAGCTTCACAGCACTCTCTGCCATGTTTGCGACAAGCACTGATTTCTCTCTTAAAGAAGATGCTAATAAAATCTGGAAATGTTTGCTTCCACACTCGGATCAGATCAGAGATACGGACAGATGTTTGCCTCTGGACACTGCACACTCGGATCAAAGAAGGACTCTGGATGACCTTGGAGAAGGTGATCTGTTGAGAAACAGAGGATGAAGACTCTGTGCACTTGCACAGATCAGACACGAGTTTGAAGCAGGAAATCCACAACACTCTCTGCCATGTTTGCAATGATAAGATGAACAAGTTAAATGGTGGGTGTTCTCCTTCTTCTCTTCTCAATGGTTAGTTTGAGATATGGAAATCTCAAGACTCGTCACAACCACAGAACCCATTCACAACACATTTTCCACATTACCAAACAACACCCAATTCTCAGGAGTCAGGACTGCCAATTACAGCCTCAACAATCGGGCCCACCTTAGAAAAAAAAAATCACTTTCCTTCATCTCGCCATCTTCTGATTGTCCGATCCAAAGCTGAATCCATTTCACCTGCAACGCCCAAACCAATCCCAGACCCATCCGAGCCCATTGTTCTCAACCCAACTGACCCATACAAGCCTGACCCATCTACCGCTCGCACACAGCCCAACAGTTGGCCAACTGCACATTCCACCTGCTGCCCACCACCACCACCCCCAACTCTACTCGACCCCCAATTTATCCATCTACCTGTCTCCTCGCCTTCTCTCCCAGTCCCAACACTATAATAAGTGAAGATCATTGACACAGAGAGGCAGACAACTTCATTAGCATGCTTGTGTCAATGTAATATATCCATGCTTAGATTAAAATTCCAAATCTAATACTGTCCATGCACAAGTAGCTCACTATTCAGTTGGTTTTGTATTGTTTTTACAAAACCTCAAAAACACTCCTGTACTTCGTGATTTTTGTTGAACATCTCTTGCCTAACAGTCAAGCCTAACCAAAACCACATGCCTTTCCTGCTCTACTTTCCTTTTTCTAACAGTCAAGCCTTACCAAAACCACAGGACTTTCCTACTCTACTTTCCTTTTTTTTCTAACAGTCAAAATCTGTGTGTTGTCCCAATCTAAATCGTCCAGATTACACTATTCTACTTTTTCTGATACTATACTCAATTTCACTGCAACTATAGTATACCATCTTAGTAGATAGATGAGATCAGGCATAAATTACGTGGTTCACTCCTTTCAATTTTTTTAAATTTTAATCACATTTTTGACATGTTCTGTTTGATGAGGGGCGATTGTCTAACTAAAATGTAATTGTACAAGTGGTGGTAAGGGGAAATAATATGTTTTTAAGTGGCTTGGAATTAAATTGGTTTGAGAACAATGGAAAATGAGGACAATTAATTTCTTACAACGAAAACTGTAGGCCATATAAATCCATTGGTATAGGAGTCCTAAGGGTGAAGAAATTGTGATGTACCTTACATTAATACCAAATAATTATTGTAACTTTTTTAACACTAGTATTAAATCTTTGGTTTTTTCTCAAATCACACATCAAACATAATCAATTTGATGGTGGGCCATTTTCTAAATCTAAATGGGGAGTATGTGTTCCTTGTGTTTGTGTTTGGGAGGGGAGGGGAGGGGAGGGATACTTAATTTTCCCCTCCTCTCGTTTGTTTAGTTTGAGGGGGATGGAACATCTCCTTTTTGCCACCCTCTTTTCCCCTCTTTCTCCACATTTTTGAAGGGAAAATTTGGAGGTAAAATTTTCAAAAATTTACCCCCAAATTCCCTTCCCTCACTTTCCCTCCCCCCTTCGCAAACACCCTCCATTTTAACTTTTCCTCTTTTTTTCCCTCTTTTTTTTCCTTCCCCTCATTTTACCTCCTTCCCGAACATAGTTAATGGCTGGTAGAGTATGCTTTGAGCGGTTTCAATTTAAATTGATTTAGAGAAGATCAATTTTCTGATTAGAGCCCCCGAGACCAAATTTGGACGTGGATCACTAATTCTAATATTGTTACTTGTGAAAAATTATTGAAAAACAAATTGTTAATAACCTCAGAAATATATGTTCCATGATCATGAATAAATTAATTGACTCATCTTTCACTAAGTCAAAATGGAGATGGATACAGAAGCTTGCAGGATTGTCATTACAATTGCACAAAATGGCGTTGCTTGTCCCCAGTTCAGACAAAGGCGAAGGCCAAGCATCATACTGGAAGTCGGCGGTGGTATAGGCAAAAAATTGCCTACATTTATATGTATTTAAAAAGAAATTTTCCTTCATTTTCTTTCGTCCCTGGCCCTTGAGGGTTGAGTAACAGCTAAGGTATTTAGGCCCGCCCAAGATGCCAAGAGATTTGGCTCAAGGTAGGCCCCGCTTGTATATATGAGGGTGTGGTAAATGCTTACCTTGCCTGGCTCAGGCATGGCCATTTGACATCCCTACGTATAGCGTATTAACAAATTCTCTACCAATTTCTCTTGTCCTTTTCATTCACAATAATGAAGTATATATATTACAAAACACTGCCGAGAACCCTTGCTCTCCAAGTCTCGGTTGATGTCCTAAAAATCCTCCTAATCACAAAGAGATATATTTTCCTAAAATACAATGACTAAATTAAGGAAAAATATTTCTCAAAAGATATGCACAATAAATTCCTATTTTAGTCACAATAATATTAATATCGTAATACCCCCCCCTCAAGTTGGAGCGTGAAGATCTCGAACGCCCAACTTGCCAAGTAGAAACTCAAATTTCGCTTTCCCCAACGCTTTTGTAAAGATGTCTGCCAATTGAACACTAGTGGAAACATATGACGGACAAATCATCCCTTCAGTCACCGCATCTCGAACAAAATGGCAGTCAGCCTCTATATGCTTTGTTCTTTCGTGAAAAACTGGATTTTGAGCAATGTACAACGCCGACTGACTATCACAATACAACTTCATACCCTTCGGATGTCGCACACCCAAGTCACCTAAAAGTTGTTGAAGCCACTTTAACTCACACACTGTTGCCGCCATTGATCTATACTCAGCCTCCGCAGACGATCTAGACACTGTTTGTTGCTTCTTGGTCTTCCACGACACAGGAGAACAACCAAGTAACACGAACCATCCTGTCAAGGAACGCCGCGTAAGTGGGCAACTAGCCCAATCTGAGTCACACCACCCTTCTAGACTTAGGTCACTATCAGCACGAAGCAAAATCCCTTGCCCCGGACTCTTCTTCAAATATCTCACGACCCTGAGAGCCACCTCCCAATGATCCTCACGAGGTTGTTGCATATATTGGGACAAAATATGAACCGAATATGCAAGATCAGGTCTCGTCACAGACAAGTAAATCAACCTCCCTACAAGTCGCCTATACGGCGCCGGATCCCCAAGGAATTCGCCCTTAGCAAGGGCCAAATTGTGATTTTGTTCCATAGGAAAAGCCGCAGGCTTTGCTCCCAATAAACCCGTTTCAGAAATTATCTCGAGTGTGTATTTTCTTTGGCAGAGAAAAATTCCTTCTTGATTACGGGCTACCTCTAGTCCTAAGAAATATTTCAAAACTCCCAAATCCTTCATATGAAAGCACCTGCCAAGGTAATGTTTAAAAGTTGTCAATGCAACCTTATCATTTCCTGCAATAATCAAGTCATCAACATAAACTAACACGTTGATCTGAGTTCTTCCCCTGCACAACCCAAATAATGAATAATCTGAATAGGATTGCACAAATCCATAATTCTTCAACGCTGTTGACAGTTTTGCAAACCAACATCGGGGAGCTTGTTTCAGACCATACAACGACTTTTTCAACCTGCAAACCATGTTAGGATTTGTATTCTTGAAACCTGGAGGAACCTTCATATAAACCTCCTCACTTAAATCACCGTGAAGGAAAGCATTATGCACATCCATTTGATGTACCTCCCAATTTTTAACAACAGCAATTGCAAGAAAAATACGAACCGTCACCATTTTTGCCATAGGAGCAAATGTCTCGTTATAGTCAATTCCTTCCACCTGATGATTGCCATAAATCACAAGTCTTGCTTTGAGTCGCTCTATGCTGCCATCGGACTTATACTTAATTTTATATATCCACTGGCTCCCTAGTGCTTTCTTTCCGGGTGGAAGAGTCTCCATTACCCAAGTCTCATTGTCTTCAAGGGCTCGTATCTCCTTACCCATCGCATCTCGCCATCCCGAGTCTTTCATTGCTTCTTTAAAATGCTTTGGCTCATGTCCCACTGTCACTGCTACAAGAAAATTCCTATGTCTCACAGAAAAACGTTCACAATTCACAAAGTATGTTATAGGATAGGGCGTACCTGAGGAAGATGAAGTAGCTGATGAATTCTCAGATGGACTTATTTTCCGTATAGTATGAGTAACAAAATCACGATACCGTGTTGACGGAGTTTTGGCTCGTTTTCCTCGCCCTAGCTCACTGTCAACTTGCACACCTTGCTCCCCCACCGTATTCTCCAGCCCCTCATCACGCACATCCTCATGTGCGGGCTGCTGCACGGGCTGCACCGCAGCACCAGACCCCCCCTCGAGGGTGGACGCTGCCTCCAACTCCCCCTCAACGCACACAGCACACTCATCGGCACCCTCATCCTCACTCCATGCCCCATCCTCATTGTTCACCAGCATAGGAGTCACCACATTCCGTGGTGGGTTTGTCGCAAAAGGAAATTCTTTCTCAAAGAACTTCACATCCCTCTATACAAAGTACTCATGTGTTTCTAAATCATACAATTTCCAACCTTTCTTCCCAAATGGATAGCCAACAAAGATACACTTACGACTCCTACTTGCAAATTTATCACCTTTGTGTCGTTGATTATGAGCATAGCAAAGACAACCAAATACACGAATAGCATCATAAGAAGGCACTTTCCCAAACTACATTTCATATGGCGATTTAGTCTTAAGTAAAGTAGAGGGTGTTCTATTAATCAAGTGACATGCTGCCAACACACATTCTCCCCAAAATTTGATTGGTAAGTTCCCTTGAAATCTTAATGCTCTAGCCACATTTAAAATGTGTTGGTGTTTTCTCTCAACCCTCCCATTTTGTTGTGGAGTCCCAACACAAGAAGTCTCAAAAATAATGCCATTATTTTGAAAATAATCATGCAAACAATTAAATTCGGTCCCATTGTCACTTCTCACACGTTTTATCACTTGTTCAAATTGTCGTTCAACCATAGCAACAAAATTAAGAAACATAGATTCAACTTCCATTTTATTGCATAGTAAATATACCCAAACTCCTCTAGAAAAATCATCTACTATTGTCAAAAAAATAGGTAGCCCCACACGAAGACCGAGCCTTGTAAGGCCCCCACAAATCCAAATGAACAAGTTCAAAAAATCCTACCAGCTTTATTCGTACTAATGGGAAAACTAGATCTAGGTTGCTTTGCACGCGGACATACATCACAAGCTTTATTATTTTTCCTACAAGAATGACTCACAGCCGGAATCATCTTCAATATTTTCTCCGACGGATGCCCCATTCTTTGATGCCATAACTCGAACGACGAATCACCACCCACTGTCAAGACCTTCACTTGAGGAAGACCACGGAAAAAATAAAGTCCATCCAATCTTTCACCCGCTCCAATCACCTTCCTCGTCGGTTAGTCCTGTATAACACAAATATTATTAGTAAATTGTACAACGCAATTTGATTCATCAATCAATTGAGTCACAGAAATTAAATTGCATGTTAATTGTGGGACATAAAGCACATTGTCAAGCTTCAGTCCTCCTGGCAACACGACACTCCCCTCTTGGTTTGCTGCTGCCGTGTTTCCATCCGGCAATCCCACCGGGCAGTGTTTCACATTTCTCACATTTCTCAAAATAGATAAGTCACACGTCACATGGTTTGACGCTCCTGTATCGATAATCCAACTAAAATTACTGTTCTTACCATACAGTCGATCTTTTGTTTTGGATAATTTCAAAAAATCAAGAAGTGGCTGCAGTTGCGTTGCTGAAATACCCGCAAGACCCGCAGCTTCAGTCGCACCCGCCAGCCCCTGCGAGTTCCCTGCTTGCTGCCCAGACGAAGTTCCAGCCCCGCCAGTTTTATTTGCGCGGACAGGCGGTGCACCATACCCTCTGCCACGGCCAGAACCTGCACGCCCACCTCCTCTTCCTGTCCATCCTCCACCACGACCTGGTCCCCTTCCTCCGCGAGGTCGGTCCCCCCACCATTCGAGGAACCCGTGTAATTGAAAGCAAGAGGATTCGTCGTGGCCTTCTCTATTACAATGATTGCAAAACTTGTCAGTATTATCCACAAAACGAGACTTACCACGCGTATCAGGCTGAATTGTGAAGGCCATGATACTATCTCGCTCTTCCTTAGATGAGGACAACTCTCCTCCATGCAGTCTTTCTGCTTGAATCACTTGTTGATATGCTCTATCAAGCGTCGGCAATGGCTCTTGTCCAAGTAGGTTTGTTCGAATTGAAGCATATGCTCCATCGAGGCCGATAAGAAAGTGATGTAGATAGTCCTCTTCTCTCAATTTTTCTACCTGCGTGACTATGCTACACGTGCAACCTCCACACTTACAAACCGGCACCTTCACATATGTGGTCAGTTCGTCCCAGATTTTTGACAAACGACCAAAAATAAATTACCACAGTCTCGGTTTTTCCTTGCTTGCACTCCCCCCCAAGGACGTTTTTAATTGACATATACGAGTGCCGCTGACCACACAAAACCTGTTTTTGAGATTGTTCCACAGGAGTTGTGCATCATCATATTCTCCCAAGTGTCGACCGAACGGACGGCTCAATTGTATTGGTCAGCCATGACACCAACATCGAATGCACAGCTATCCAGTCCTCAAGTTTCTCCTCTGTTGTTGGCTCGGAACCTTCCCTTCCACAAAGTCAAATTTCCTCTTCGCCTTTAGCGAGGTTCGAATTGCCCTCGCCCATTCATCGTAGTTCTCACCACGTAACTGAATCGGGGTAATGATGTTTCCCGGACCATCACTCGATCCAAGATAATACGTCATATCCACCTTCTTGTCACCATCTCCGCCAGCCATGATCTCTCGTGGAGGCTATAATGCTGTAAAAAAAATTTTGTGTTTGCCCTAGGATCTCCCTAACCACTCTCTGATACCATAACAAATTCTCTACCAATTTCTCTTGTCCTTTTCATTCACAATAATGAAGTATATATATTACAAAACACTGCCGAGAACCCTTGCTCTCCAAGGCTCGGTTGATGTCCTAAAAATCCTCCTAATCACAAAGATATATTTTCCTAAAATACAATGACTAAATTAAGGAAAAATATTTCTCAAAAGATATGCACAATAAATTCCTATTTTAGTCACAATAATATTAATATCGTAATACGTATCACATAATCTTTCATACTATTAGTCATTTAAATATGATTGTCCATACTATTAGTCATTTGGCGTCTTCTGATTTTAAAAGGCTCTGAAGAATCGGACGTATCTTTTTAGTTTCTACTTGCTATTTCCGCTACCAACTGATGGACTCTTCTTTACCCAAAGAAAATTGTTGTTAACGAATTTGAGAAATCTTTCAAATTCGTCGGAGGATTTTCTAATTTCTAGTGGATTTAACATCTTTTATTGAAAAAAATTATAAATTTTCTTCTATTAGTGACTTTTTTCATACTTTGCAAGTTGAGTTGACTAAAATATCTATATGGACTTTGGAGTAATCATATCAAGGTTCTTCACTTTTCTTTCATTTGTGTCTTCTTTTTGAAGCAATGGAGAGTAAATGACTAGTGATGTTGAGACAAGAAAAAATGTTGTTGTGTGTCCAAATGAATTTACCCAACTGGGCCTAAAAGCTGTTTCTCCATTTGATTTCATGTGCATCCCATCATTCCGACCGTCATTATACTCTAGCTATCCTAAAAAGCCTCAGACCCCCACATTGCACATCTTAAGCCGCGAGTGTGTGACAACGAACCTAGGCCTTATCTGAATTTGGCGTGTTCCTAGGCCTTTGACTTAATCTGGCCTGATAAACATGCCGGGCTTGGCCTGCACCTGCACCTGGCCTGGGTTTATCTTGTTATTTAAAATGTCCTGCATTGACACTTGGCACAAGGAGTACATACATTTTGAAATAGGCTTAACCCAGTATGGCTTTCGGGTTCTTTGAGATGGATCTGGGCCTGATTGTTCATGCATGATAATGAGACGGCTGGGCTTCAAGAAGCATCAACCTGTCTCACCCAACCCGATCTCTGAATATCCGTATCTCCCACTTATATGGGACCTGTGCCCACTTTAAGATTTTCATATCAGAAAAGGTCTCACTTACACACCTCAGCACAAAGAAATGTAACCAGGTGGAACCCTTAGTAGATTGCTCGACCATATGTCATCTGCAGTCTGGGTCATAGTTAATAGTCATAGCGGTCTGGATAATGGGTCAGTTTTCTATTAGTCCTGTGATTCTATAACGGTCTGTATAATGTGTCAGTTATTAATCCAACAAGGACAATCAAAATCTAAAGAAGGCCCATATTTTGTGCACACCATCTATCAATTCCAGATCTTAAAAAGGGGTCCACATTGTCGGCAACCCCAAAGATGTTGGCATTTGCCTGGTTCAAACACAACAAAGACTTTGGCCCATATTTATTGAGCTTGCCGGGAATCAGGGCCCAATTGATTAACAAATCAGGAGTGGATGGGAAATGGGATTCGATTTTGGCATTTCAATTGCTTTCCAATAGAGTCCAATGAAATTGTGAAATCCCCACCTACCTCACGTATATTTTTTTCTTGAATTTGCATCTAATATTGAAGGATTGTGGAACCATTGATGAGGTTGATTTTTTATTTTTATTTTATAGGTATCCGTTAGAAGGAGGTACCTTATGGTCATTTTGTTTCATTCAATTTTCTGAAATAACATGCCCAGATTTTCATTTTATGGTGCAGGAAGAGCTATATCATCATTTTATGTTCTATGTGAAAATACAAGTAAAGTGTCATAGAGAAAAGGAAAAGGCCACCCATGATCAAAAAATCGGCCGATATCGGTTCATCATCGGCCCGGTACGATATGACCGTTGAGATATTGTATCAGTATCAGTATGCTCGAGACCGTATATCGGCATATCTCGGCCATATCGGTCGAGATAGAACTTCATCTCAGTTTTTCGAGATCTCATAAAAAGGCATAAAACCCTATTTTTTCTTCTTTTCCCCATCTTCATCTTCTTCTCCTCTCTCTCATCTCTTACTCCTAATGCACACCATATCCATCACACATCCCCCTACATATTTTCAATCCCACATATATTTCTTGAAGAAAATATTATTTAAAGTAAGAGAAATCAACTTAAAAGCATT
>QPKB01000001.1:64100904-64173959 GCA_003546025.1 Camphora micrantha
CCCCAGAATTTAAAAACATGCAAACAACTCACGCTCATATACTCTCCATCTCATCCTTCACCCTCTCAAGTCCATAGTCAATACCAAGCGGCAAATCACTTGCAAACACTCTTCTGTGCACTAGTTGAAAACCTCATATTCAATGCAAACCCCTTCAATGAAAAGAAGAAGAGAGAGGGAGAGAGACTAATTTTAGGTTCTCCCCCTTGTGGTTTGGGCAGATAAAAGGTTTTTCCTTTTTGCATTTTGAAGCGAGCAGAGCGGGGAAGCAATTTAGAGAAACTCTCAACAAAGTTCTATGGTGGAGACCACAATAAGATTCTTAACTCTTTATATTAAGGTATGTGTTAGGTCCACAGGTCGAAACTAGGATGAGTCCGGAATTGGACCTATTTAGATCCTAGGTCCCAAAAAATATCCAAGATCGGAACTGTTTACCTATCAGGACCTAAATAGTGTTAAATAAGGTTCTATACCCGGTGTTCAATGGATTGAAACATTTGCATAATCGGAGAATCAAAATACCATTTATTTCAATGATGAAAGGCCTATTTCAGATCCACCAACAATAGATAATGAAACATATACATTGCACTTATTTTGAAATCAGAGAGCTGCTGATTTTTGGACCAATTTCATTAACTAGTGAGCTTTACAAAATAATACTGCTTATGGAGAAAAATAAAAGCCCACGTCAATCAGCTTTTCTTCAGGGCGATCTATCTTTCATAATATTATTCCATGTAAAAAAAAAATTACTCTTTTAATATGGGATGTGGCCTAATTTTTCATTATGGAGTCCTAATTAATTAGGATTTAAATTTCTCTTATCATAAAAAACACTCCAGTGGATTAGCAACTTTTTCTGAACATCAAAGACAACTTAATATGGGAGCCCTAATTAGTAATGGTCATGAAAAGTAGTGGATCCACCCCATGTGTGGTCACTGAGCCACACTTAAGGCCAATCATTCTCGCCTGGTAATTGATAAGAAATGTGCGGACAGTGTTCAAAGGAGTAGATACAAGTCGTTGTGGAATGACTTTGACTGGTCATGAATCATCACAGAATTTTCTTAATGAAGTACCTGCAGCTTTCTCGGAAATTAACAAAAAGCAGGTGAGTAGTCTTTCAGTCATAATAAATATGCCTTGGTAGGGTACCCTGACGGTCTTAAAAGGAGCAAATACAAGTGGTTGAGGGACGACTTTGACTTGTGGACTCGGAAAAGTAAATTCCTTTTAAAGGATGGTTGGGCTGTTGGGGTAAGTAACTTTACACGTAAATTTAAGTGAATGTTCACTTCAAAATACAAGAAAAGAGTAGTGCTCTTCTGAAAAAAGTACAAAATTAAAAAATAATTACTCTTTATTTTTCTTTTATTTTTTTGAAAAAAAAATTCAAAAGGTCAACTCCCAGTCCACTACAAAAATAAAAAGGCGTCCTCCTTTTATAAAAAGAGTAAAAAAAGTTTCAATGACAAAAAGTTAATGAAGTGGATTTTAAAATTTTCTACTTTTTTTAATAAAATTCCTTTTTTTTTTTATAATCTCTTAAAGTCATTTGAATTCAATTTACAGGTGTCTGGAGATCAAGTTGAAATCTCAACCAAAATTTTTTATTTTTTTTTGGTAAATAACGCTCACCTGTCTATTTACCAAATATTATTGGAGGTTTTCAATTACCCACCTATAAAAAGTGGACATCATGTGACTTTCTTAAACATTATAGGTTTCCACTTTCCACGATTGGAAAATTGATAATGAGTCTCTAAGGATTTGATTGCCTTAACACGACGCCAAGGGTGAATGTGCGAAAATGATTATAATACCCAAGCAAGAGATAAAAACGAACCATAAGATAACCTTCATTTAGCTATTATCCTTTTCATATGTATCATTTGGGTGATTTATATTAATATTTAGGGATAATATGGAATTTGGTGGGCATGGCTGCCCGAACCTCATGCCTTTTTAAAAATCTTTTATATGGATTATTTGACTTAACTTTCTTTGGATTTAATTCCAATAAGATCCAATACAAGTAGAAAGGTAAAATTTTGCAGTCTCAAAAATGCCTTTGGAACATTTCTATAGAAATGAGTTTTAATCCTAAAGGTAGGGTTGTAAATGGATTGGTTCCGGTCCAAATTTATGATGGCCTAAAATCAGAATCATCAATGAGAAGGTGAAAATTGAATTAAAAATATTAAGAGGATTTTACAAAAAAAAACACTTTAGGTGTCCAGTGGGCCAAAAAAACACTTTAATCGACCTTGCACCAGATCAGTGATTTTGCCTGAAAAGGTGTTTTTTTTTTAAGACTTTCAACTAGCGTCCCTAGGGACCTTAGTTTTATGAAGCTAAGGGTCCCTAGGGACCCTGCGGTGGACGAAAATCTGAACAAAAGAGGCATTTTCCTCATGTTTCGCTGTCAGGGCTTCCATTTCCTCTGCACCCATTTCTCTCTCGAACAACTATGGTCCCCTCCAACATCCGCTTCAACTGCTGCTCCTGCTCCTCGCCCTCCTACCAACTGTGGTCCCTTCCCACACGTCTTTGTCGATGGTTTCTGGCCTTTTCTGAGTCATCTGAGCTGGACTGTCGTCTAGGTTGAGCTCCATAGGTCATTCCCACCTCTTGAAGACCATTAAAGTCACATGCCTTTGTTTGGTGGAGAACATTAAAGTGCATATGATACTCCGTTTGGGGCAGAGCAATGGAAAGGTGAAGTTTGTATTTTGCCCTAAAACATGATTTCCTACTTTTGATAAACCATTTTCATAATTTCTAGTTGCATGTGACCGTTTTTGCATACACCTCATTGTCTTCTTCCCCATAGCATCCCATCATAGAAAAATAGATAGATAGAGTTTTGAAATTAAAGTGTTTGTGTTTTTCTTTTCCTTTCCAATATAAATGCTTATATCATGATAATAAGAAAAAATGTTGTATTTTTTTCACGGCCATTGATCAAAAACCCATTGGGCCCTTTCAAGGGAAATAAGAAACCAGATTGCTGATAATCGTGTGATTGATTTAAATTTTGAAGGTGATTGATATTTGTAGATCTCAAACCCAGCAGCTAATGACTTGAACCAAATGTTTCAAGCCAAGATAGAGATTGGCATGCAAACATCTTTGATAAGATTTTTATGTTTTTATTTTTCACTGACATTGATGTGAGAATAATATGGACCAAAAGAAATGTCAGCATACATTGGAATTTTGGGTCTTAGAGAAACCAGTAGATAACATAAAGAAAATGATTTGAAATAAGTTATGTGACTAGAAAGAACGTAGAGAATCATAAATGAAAACAAAATTTTCATTTGATTACCACTTGGGGTTGTTGTAAAAAAAGCAAGATTAATCGAATCAATATTATCAAAAATAATTGTACCACTACCAACGAATAGCCTTACTTACCAGTCAACTTCCAAATGAACTTGTGGTATTGAACAAATGTTCCTCTTGCAAATTGGATATGTTCAGTGAAGCATGTTTGTTATTACTGATTTAACCAACTAATATGAAATGCTTTAATGTTGCAGTATTCCTTCGGATGTTGATGTCCTAACAATATTACATTATGATGGTGATTTTCAATCTGATCTCAAACATCCTCAATATATCGGCGGAAGACAAAAGATGAGGCATCTCCCTAAAACCATAACATATAATGAGCTGGTGAACGTATCACTTGCAGCATCAAACTGGGAAGCAAGTGTGGAAGCCTTATGTATAAAGCACCTTCTTTACAACGGAAGTTTTTTTTCATTGATAGACATTGATGATGACAATGCTGTAAATGAGATGTTTAAAGCTTCGAGGACTTATCCAAGAAACAATATACTGTTGTTCGTTGCAAAAAGCGAAGTAGACACATATGCTACCAAAGAAACCCCAGAAACCAGGTTCGTACATAGTGAAATTTATTTTTAATTCACAGTTGTGTTTATATAAATCCAAAGTTGATTGATCCATGTGTTTTTTATGCAGAAACCATAAGAGGCAAAGAAATAAACATCAACGGGAAGCCTTGATCAATGAAATTAGGTTAACCAAAGCCAAAAAGTTTGTGATCGGAGCATACATGAAAGAACTTCCCACTATCGACTTGAATGAGGATTGTGATTTCAATTTTCCATCAGCGCCGAATGATATGATAGGAAAGGAGGAACCAATCATTCGGGCTTTGGACAATGATGCAAGTATGGATCGCTCTGAGGATGTTCATTGCTCTACGAGTATACCTTCCATTTCAAGACACACGAAAGAACATAGTTCAAACAAGGAGCAACATTTTCATGGTCCGGACGAGTGGATTACTAGAGGGTTGAACACTGCAACCACCAAGCAGAACTTCACAACAGTGGACACGATGGTGCTCGAGGCAATCATATCTGAGGAGGGAGTTGATTCAGCAAGGGAGATGCGGTTGGGTCGTGAGTTTATCGATCGTGAAGCTTTCAAAAGATGCATTGCAAAGTTTGCAATTTACAGTAACTTCACGTTGGAGCATGTGCGCACCAACATGAAGTAAGTAACTGCGCACTGCAAAGATAGAAATTGTCCTTGGAGAATACATGCGTCCATTGTTGAATCGGGACCACATTTCAAGGTGCGGAAGTATATAGCAATTCATTCTTGCTCGAAGCCTATGATGGGGACAACTCATCCATAGGCATCTGCGAGGCTTATAGCAGATTTCATTGAAGAGAATGTACGGTGCAATAATGATATAAGACCAAAAGAGATAATAAGTGAATATCAAATGGAGTTTGGTATCCTAATCAGCTACAGGAAGGCACACATGGCTAAGGAAGTTGCTCTACGTAAGGTTCGAGGGTCGTAGGAAGAATCGTTTCAGATCCTACCACTGTATTGTAATGAGTTTAAAAGGAAAACCCGGGCACAGTGACCAACATCGACATCACATCTAATGACCGTTTTAGACATTTCTTCTGGGCCTTTGGTCCCTGCATTCGAGCTTTTCAGAACTCTCTGCGACCATTGATAGCAATAGATGGGTCACATCTTCGTGGTAAATATCTCGGAGTTCTACTAGTAGCTGTGACACATGACGCAAATCATCAACTATTTCCAATTGCTTTTGCCTTCATCGAATCAGAGCGTCGTGACAGCTGGGAGTGGTTCCTTACAAACTTGTATATGTCATTAGGTGAACCAAATAACCTCACAATTATTTCGGACCGTCAGAAGGGCATAATCCCCGCACTTCAAGCCATAATTCCTAGCACACACCACTGTTTCTGTTGTCATCATATAGCGGAAAACATTAAGGCAGCCTTTAATGATGTTGGTATTTTGAGAAAATTTTGGAAAGCTACGCGGGCTTATAGACCTTATGAGTACAATGTGTACATGAATGACGTACTATCGGTTGATCAGCGTGCTTATAATTACATCAACGCAATCGGGCGTCAAAATTGGGCGACGGCTTTTGCACATGGACGTCGTTACGACATGCTAACTAGCAACGCCGCGGAGTGCACAAATAGCCTTCTTAAGGACACAATGGTTCTACCTATTACAAATAAGGTTGAAAAAATACGTGCAAAGCTAATGAAATTTTTCGAAAGATGGCATGCACAAACGCAGAAGATTACGTCACATCTGACTCCTTATGCAGAGAAGTACTTAAGCAATGAAATGGAAGAATCTCGCAGACTGCACGTTCATGTCGCAGGTTTGGTCAAGTTTCAGGTGCAATCAAGTGAGTACATCGATGTCGTCAATCTTGAGTGTAGATCATGCTCGTGCCGCAGATGGTAAGTAATGGGAATCCCATGCTCACATGCCAAAGCTGCAATGAAAGTTCGGAATATTGATCCATATGATTACTGTGAGCACTGGTACTATACGCCCATGTATCAGATGACCTATAGCGAGGTTTTACATGCAACCTGTGATAGAAAGCAGTGGGAGTTGTGCTCTTGCGAACGCGCTCTTCCCCCATTAACAAGTAAACAGCCAAGTTGGCCAAAGAAGAATAGGGTCCGGGTGGAAGACCGCAATCGTGTCAGAAGGGTTGTAACCTACTCCAACTGTAAAGAGAGGACACAATCGGGGGACTTGCCGTAATCCTCCCGCTGTTCAGTAAAGGAACAAATTTTTGGTTTTTTGATATCTTATGTCACATGTAAGATGATGGGTTTTGTTTATACATATTAACAACAAATGCCATCACATTTAATGATATTTTGTTTCAAATATTTTTTTATGGCTTCTTCTTTATGCATACGAACAACAATGTAATCAGAAGAAATTTAATGATATGTCAATGACATTTTGTATTTTTCAAGATGTAATGATCCATCTGGCTTCTTCTTAGTTGTTAATTAATAATTTCCCTAATTCCGTTTTATTTTTTTCCCTTGAATAAATCCAATTCAAGTTGGATTTCCCTCTACAGTTATGCTGCAATGGACCTTATCTGCCCATAAAAACTACTTTTGCTATGCACTTTGTCTTAATATGTAAGGGTCCCCAAGGACCCTTATTTATAAGTAATATAGGTTGGTAGGGACGCTGGTAAGAAAACAAATGCTGATCAATGGGTCCGTACCGACCCTTATCTATAACTAATATGGGTCATAAGGGATGCAGGGGCGGAAACAGATACTGTTCAATGGGTCCCTAGGGACCCTTATTTATAACTAATATAGGTCATAAGGGATGCAGGGACGGAAATAGTTACTGTTAAATAGGTCCCTAGGGACCCTTATTTATAACTAATAAAGGTCGTAAGGGATGCAGGGACGGAAATAGTTACTGTTAAATAGGTCCCTAGGGACCCTTATCTATAACTATTATAGGTCGTTAGGGACGCTGGGAAGGAAATCTGGGCTACTTAATGAGTCGTTAGGGACGCTGGGAAGCCTTTCTGTAAAATCACGGTGGATTAACAGCAAGTTTACAATTATTGCCTCATTACATCAAACATCAACCTTAACATCAACAAATAAATCTCAACCCAAACAACAATTTTATTACATCATTTTCATAGAAAATAACAAGTTCATTACACATCATACATCAACTTTAACTTCAACAAAAAAATTACATCCAAACTATGCGTTCTTGAAATCATCTTCATCCAAAAGAATATGGGTTCATTACATCAATTTCAACGAAACAATTTCATACGTCCTTGGCATAATAAAACAGAAGTCTATAAAAGTGGGAAGTTAGGGAGTTGAAGCCTGTCAGCATTCATAAGCCAGCTTCTCTTGAATATCTCAATCAAAATCTTCCGTCGGTAGTAAGGAATGTCAGCCTGGGTGAACCTTATCAGGCGACGGTGTATGCAGTGCTCTGCGTATCCAATAGCAAAGAAACCACAATCCCTCCCATTCTGCTGATAAGGGATATCAGTCTTTGTGATGTTCGTCCACACCCATTGCTCACCCTATCCGTAATCTCCAAATCGCTAAGTCAACCACAATCTCTGTTTACAAATTAAGTAGGAAAGAAAGTCAATAAATAATAGCATGCGAAAGGGCAATCCATGAATAACAGGAAACTGATGGGTTTTATACTCACGAAACCATCACAAATATTCTGATGATAATGGTCACTTTTCGAGCTATTGTAGAATTCCCAGCGATTTTCGTCCGTGTAATCGACGAGAAGAGTGAAATGATTATGCGCGTGTAGGATGTAAACAAGGGTCTTACACTCTTTTGCATCCCAAACTCTGGATCCATCTAGGCCAAACGCTGCATCATCTCCTATTTTTTGCTTTCCTTGCCACCAACTCTGTAAAGGAAAATGATAGAGGTATTATACGCTATAACAATTAATGGAAAATTTTCAAAATAAACAAGCCACAGTCCAATTTCTCTACTTCACAACAGCCCAACCATCACATCTCTCTATCCTCATCATAGTTCACATCCTCATCTCTCCATTACCAACCATTACATACCGATATGTCATTTTCGTTAAAACCACCTGCAACTCAACTCATGTCTCCACTGAGAATCATCACATACTAGCACCTAATCTTCCTCAACATCTCTATACAAAAAAAATAACCAACTGACAACAGTCCACCTCTTTGGCCTATAAACCAAACAAACACCACCATTTGTACCCTAACTAGCCTGTGTCTGCGCCATCCACTTCAACCCCAGCATAAAGGAACCCGCCCAATTAAGTCACTGCATAAGCTATCCAACCCAATGAAAGACTTGTATATTTAAACCTGTAATGATGTCACTTACACATATGCTTGGGTCAGCCAAATATTTCAACCTGTAGAAACCATCTAGTATCTCCTCGTCCAGCTCCAAGAGGACATATTCAGAATGAGTTATGGAATGCTGAAATCCCATTAACTTGTCTGGAACTTTTCGCGTCCTAGGTAAATTTTTAAGCCTCCACACAAGCGACTCAATAGTTCCTTGTTTACAAGTTATCGTCTTCTTCAAGTCATATTGAAGACATTTGAAGTTCCTTGATCATGTCAAGCTCTCAGCAGTCATGGGTGTACTTAATGGATACACCCATCATCAATCAATCAGATTGCTTTGATTACTTATATATGTGAGGTGTCGATCTAACACTTACCTACTAATCAAAAGCATTTAGACATTTGAGAGCAATAGTCCATTGGTTTATAATTTGGAAAACTGGTTGGTGAGGTGTGTTTTGGTTGTTATTGGCTTGGGCTAGAAACAACCAAATCATTTTTTAAATGGACCCCACAATTTCAATCAGTTCCTAAGCCTAAACAATTCACACCTGCCCAGTTACTCCAACTTATAAGTGTGTGTTTAATTGGAAGAGTTCGTAAAATTCTAGTTTAGAGATTTTTCAAATTGGCAAATGTTGATAGCTAATCAATCTCTCATGAGTATTTGAAATTGTATGGTTCATGAATTTCAAAGGTGAAAAAAACAAAAGCCAACTCAGTACACCCATGACACAGCCTTCTTTTAATCATCACCATCAAACACCTTTTTGTCCAACAATTTCTAATGGAAATTTAAAATTCTGGTCGATCCAAAACCTTGACAAAAACTCTTGCAATCAATCAGACCTGAAAGCATAATGACCCTTTTGGTGTTAAGAGTTTTATGCTTTCAAAGAGATGAACCTCCTATTAAGATGGTCATTTAAGTCATCATCATTCATGAAGCCTTCTTTTTTGTAGATGGAGTTTGGCTGAAAGAATTCTACTCTAAAATAGTAGGTGTTTGTTATGCTAAATTGTTTGAAGTGGAGTTGATTTTCTTTTTTTATCTATTTTAAGCAGAGCTACATTTTGTTTTTAATTTTACTGCTAACATGAGTTGAGAACTTCCTCACATGAAGGAACTGTGTAAGGTGCACGCAGCTATGCACTGGGTGTGAGTATTTACATGTGATCCCTAATTTACTACACATGTGATCCCTAATTTACATGAGCATTTGTCTTTGACAACCAGATCATGCATTTGTATTTAGTAAGTGATTCAGAGTCAGAAACAATATAAACCAAATCATGCATTTGTATTTGGCAAGCGATTTAGAACCGGAAACAATATAAACAAGATCATGCATTTGCCTTTAGCAAGCGATTAGGAACAAAAAACAATAGAAAGTAGATCATGCATTTGTCTTTGTCCATTGTCTTTCAGAAAAGGCAAACGCCATTTTTAGGGCATTTTTCTTGCTATGAGGGGTATTGTTACACAAGGAAGACGAAGACCCTTTTAGAAAGTGATTTTAGAGTGGAGAGTAGATGTCTGCCACGAAGAAACATTAACCAAACCAAAAGGCATGGAGAAGCAATAAGGGTTTGTCCTAGACGACAATCCAGTCAGCAAAGGCCAAAGGGGAGCATCATACCTTCGACAAACCTTCGACAAAGACGTGTGGGAGGGGACCACAGTTAATAGGAGGGCGAGGAGCAGGAGCAGCAGTCGAAGCGGATGTTGGAAGGAACCACAGTTGTTCGAGGGAGAAATGAGTGCAGAGGAAATGGAAGCCCTAACAGCGAAACATGAGGAAAACGCCTCTTTTATTCAGATTTTCGTCCACCGCAGGGTCCCTAGGGACCCTTAGCTTCATAAAACTAAGGTCCCTAGGGACGCTAGTTGAAAGTCCTAAAAAAAAAAAACTTTTTCAGGCAAAATCACTGATCTGGTGCAAGGTCGGTTAAAGTGTTTTTTTTGGACCACTGGACACCTAAAGTATTTTTTTTTTTGGTAAAATCCTCAAATATTAATAAGAAGATGGAATCAGAATTTATTTCCTATATGAAACGGTCCGGATTTTAGTCCTGTTTGGGCATAGAGAAAAAATTATATGGAAAAAATCTAACTTTTAAAATAAAATTCTAGAAAATTTCTTAGGTTCAAAACGTCCAACTAATTGGAGAATGGGGGCTATTTACATCCGTACTTGAGGGCATTTGGACTAAATTTGGTGGAGTAATGCTACTTGTCCCGGGATTTTGTCCCGGGACAAGTAGCTTTTTCGATTTTGGTGGGGAGTCACATCACAAGGAGACAACGCCATGTGGGGTGCGTTTGGATTTTCTTCGACGGATTATCACCTCGCACCGAGTATGACAGCAGTTCTGGACACGGTTGTAGGCCCCATCCGTAATGTGCTTGGTGGGGCTCATCCATTATGCAGTCCGAGTCAATGGATCATATTCATACCCATTATGCTTGTGGAACGATCAAAATAGTAATTGTGGGCGGCCACTCAATGGTTTTTATTCACTGACCAAAATGTGGATTTATCAGTTGGTGGCTTTTGGACGCGTCGAAATTGGATGGAAAAGAACTAGTGGAGAAAAGTGACACCCTCGATTATTACCCCTTCTTTCTCGGTTGACAAACGGGTCCGGTTGGGTTGAGGGGGTCAGACACGTTTATTAAATGGGTTAGATTCTCCTAATTAATATCCGATCTGCTTATTAAACATGTTAGAAAATCCTAATATGCATTCTCTATGGGTTAACCCGACCCAACCCACATTAACCACGCATAACCCTTGTGGGTTACTAACGGTCAGATTGACCCACATAACTCGTATACAAAAGCTAAATTTATTAATAACCCTATATGGCATTATCCGTATCCAAAGTTTAAATTAGACCTAAACTGTTAAGTTTTTAATTTGTAAAAATAAGATAAGATCTAAAAGAACAATTCGTAACTTTCTAAATCCTATTGATGAAAATGAAAACCTATCATGATAGGCAATATGGACAAGCTTTGTTTGGGTTCTGATAAGTATAATGTTAATTTATTTCGTATACAATCTTAAATCATATTTAGGCTTAACTAATGTTGGGTTGAAATTTAGACTGAGTCCTGCGTCATGATGCCATAATTCACAATTCTCTTTATCTTGTGCCGGCGTAAGGAAAAATACCGTGGAAACTAGCATGAACTCAGCTAATGTTTGATTATTTTATTTTATTTATGTCATATCCATTGTATTTTATTAATATCCATAATCCACCTCAAAAGCATGGGCGGAACCAGAAGGGGCTGGCAGGGGCCATGGGCCCCCCAAAAACATTCAAAAAAGCCCCTATATATTTTAAAAACTACATTTTTTTTTTATATATATTTGGCCCTCCCAAAACACTTTTCCTACATAGTGCCCGCCCCCGCCCCCCCCCCCCCCCCCCCCCCCCGCTATGAAGAATTTCTGGGTCCGCCCCTGCCCAAAAGTATTCTCAAGTAAATTGACAAAGGGTCTACTTCCAAAAAATTTAAAAAAAAAAAAGAAAAGAAAAGAAAAGGAAGGAATTATTTATACAATGAGTGCAGCATACATTTTTTTAAATAGTAACTATAGAAATAGAATAACAAAATTAATAAAAACAAAATAAAGTTTTTATAAAAATAAAAAAACATCATATCAAAATAAAAAGGCACACTCAATAGAATTAAGTATTGAGTATAAGTTTTAGCTATAAGTAAAGAATAAATGGGTTATGTGGGTCACGCGGGTTAAATGTACTAACCCTAACCTGACTTGTTTAAATGCGGGTTAGAAAAGCTTGACCTTCGACTGACCCGTATATTATGCGAGTAGTGTTATACGGGTCATATACGGGTCAAGTCGGTCTAGATTGACGGGTCTAATGGGCTTTTGCCAGCTCTAGTTCTTTCCCCTCATCAACCCAAAGTTCATCTTGAACTGGGGAGCAAAACTTGCTTAGCGACTCTTTCAGGACGCTAGAGAGAACTACTTCTCTCGCCATCCCGTCTGATGTGAGTAGGGCTATCAAAGGGTTGGGCCCGGGCCGACCCTCATATATAGAGGCTGGGCTTTGGTCAAGTCAAAGCCCTTAGATCCCACGGCGGGCCTATAATATCAAAGCCCTTATCCTACCCTCAAGGGCTAAGGCTGTACTAAGGTCGGGCCAGAGCCGAAAGAAATGATTATTTTTTTAATATTATCATATATAATAATTCTTCAATACCATAATTCTAATCCACCTTTATTCGAGGGGCAATGTAAAAGTCAATCTTTTTGTAACACTTCTAAAAAAATGCACAAAATAAGTTACCTTTTTATTTTATAAAGATATTAGTTAGGATTAAATGAAATAAGGTAAAGTGATATTATTGTAACATGAAACTGGCATAGACACTTTTTAATACCTTAACACACTTGCAGTAGTTATATAGTTTAAATAATGTGTACGGTTTTGTTTGTTGTCAGGCTATTAGTAAGATTGTCGCAGCTGAAGTTTTGCTAGTTGTAGCATTTTTTACTAATTTGTGTTCTATATATTTTTATAAAGCAATAATGTAAACAATGAGAACAAGTTTGGCAAGTCGTGCATGTTTGATTCTATTAGAATTATTTCAAATAGGCATTAGACTTATTTCAAATAAATTATTTTGTTTGTGTGGTTCAAATAAACATTAGAGCACTCTTGAGTAAGCATTAACCCTAACTTGTAATTATTTGAAAAATAACTATTGAATTTTATAACAAAACAATTAAACTTTGAATACCGAAGATGAATTACAAAGATGATTTGATTCATGAGTCACGGACTTTTAACTCTGGATGTGGGGTCTACATGAATGAAACAACAACAGTCATAAAAGTAAGGGGATAGAAAGAAATTGGCATCGATCAATGGCTAGTGATTGAAACTCAACCTCACTTAATGATAATGATCGTCTATCTAAACTCTAAACCTTCAATTGTTTACATTGGTGAAAATCAATAGGATGGAATGACGACTTGAATTTTGTTTTCATTGAAGAGTATGTCCATGTTGGGCAAACATGGAATCAAATGTATCATTCAAATGAAAATATAGAATTAAATATAGGTGGGAATATTGTGATCTATGGGGATATCCATTAAATTTCTTTATAAGATTTGGTTATTATTATATGACAAAATATTAAGTCTCTATCATTAATTTCTAATTCGAGGAGATCTTTATATATACATATATTTTGTAAAAATCTATATATATATATTCTACATTCTACATATTATTTATTTTATATATTAATAGTCAAAGGGTCTGGCTGGGCCCCCTAGGGCCGGCTAAGTCAAGCCCTAGCTCGGCCCTCAAGGTTGAGGGCTTTTCAAAATTGGGCCCTACTCTACCCTCGAGCTTTGGGATAAAAGAAAAGCCCTTGCTTTGAGAGCTTTTGTGGGCCGAGCTAGGCCGGCCCCCTCGTCAAAGGGCCGGATTGACATCCCTAGATGTGAGAAAAGCAAAGTGAAAAAAAGGAAAATACTTGGGCCCGTTTGGTAATTTACTTTTAAAATAAAGTGGAGTGAAGTGAAATAAAAAGATGAATAAAATATAAGTGAATTATGATGATATTTTATTTTTAGTTATTCGAGATAGAATATTTTTGATTTTTTGTATGGGGGAACAGAGTTTTTTTGTCTTTTAGTGAGTAAATGTAAGTTGATTTTTGAATTTTTTTTTGAAAAGATGGAGAAAATTTTGGTAAAAAGTATTTTTGATAGGATGTTTAACTTGACTTGACTTCACTTGATTATATTAGTAAAATTACCAAACACGCCTAAACGATGCATGTGGGTTTCTCGATGTAATCACAAATCAGTGGCACTCTTTTATTGTTCAAAATTCAAATACCACTCTTCCATGATGAGTGGGATCCACTGATTGAGTGACAGCACTAATGCACATCATTGATTTGTTTCTTTTCCATTTTTAAAGAATTAAAACCTTTTTGTTGATGTACACTGAAAAGTGATAAGCTCGGATCATAGGTCCACTTTTTTTAAGACCCCAGCAAAAACACTTAATATGATTGGAGGGATGTGATTCATCTTAAATGGCCTATTGATCTTTATTATCTGTGGCCCATGATGGAATTCCCAAGAAGTTTTACACAGTTTCCTGTTGTATGGGGAAAAAATAATATTTCTGATGCGCATGAGGAATAGGGCTGGAACCCTGCTACATGGACCGAACATTGGGATCGGTCCCAATGTTCGGTCCATGTAGACTTTTTCATAGGGCTGACATATGGGAAATGCCTAGTTCAGATCCACCAACAGTATATTGTCATTCAAGTCACCGCTGAGTGCAAACCTGGAATTATTTCACAAAGAGCTATCAAAAACCAAAGAACAACATCTGAGAAAATCATATGGTGGTAGGTCAAATCTGAAAGTAAAAAAATTAAATTGTACTAAAAGATAAAAAGAACTCTTCATTTTACACATAAAAGTGAAAAAAAAGTTCACCACAAAATGACATAAAGCCAAAACGGTGGATTTTGAGATTTTGCTCCTTTTTTTTTTTTACAAGACCCACCTAACATAAAGTCAAGAAGGAGGATTTTGAGATTCTATATATATTTTTTATGAGATCCGTGTTTTTCTTCTTTTCCTTCTGTCTTTTACACTGATCCTCCACTTAAATCCACCTTAGAAATGAGCCCTTAATGCATGGATGGACGTCTTAAATGACATGAAAGATTAAGAAAGACTTTACGATTGTATCGAGTTGCAGTACCTATAGGATATTCTTGTAAGTTATGAAAATGCATATAAAGATTTATATAGTATTATTTTATGGTGTGTACAAGTCTAAAGATTAAAATAGGATTGTTAACAAGTTCCTTGCGTGCCTAAGATTAAAATAGGACTGTTTACAAGTTCTTCGAGTGATGTCTACATGGGCCAACGTTCAGGCAGATGGGCTTGCACAGGTCTCTTGAGCCATTTTGCTAAGATGATGGAAAAAGTCACTAATAGAAGAAAATTTATAATTTTTTTCAAAAAAAAAAAAATAAATCCACTAAAAACCTAGAAAATCCTTCTACGAATCTGATAGATTTCAAATTTGGTAGTGGAAAGTCCTTTAAAAGATACGTCCGATTCTTCAAAGCCTTTTAAAACAGAAGACGCCAAAGTCCTTCCTCTATTTCTCTCTCTGCAGACTGCAGTCTGCCCACTCAGTCCTTTCACTCCACCGAAAGCAAAAACATGAAGGCCCACTTTTTTGTTTTTTTTTCATACTTTTTACAACCACTAAAAGGAGAATTCTCTTCTGTCTTTCACATTACTTTTTGAGTTTTGGTAAAGGTGGCTATCCCTCATCTCCCTCGTCTGAAAAAGATCTACTCCAGCAAGCAGCGACGGCAATGCCGATCTCCTTCTCCTTGCCCACTACAAGGATCCCGAGTTCTGCACACACAAACTCGTCTCTGATCTGTTTCCTTCTCTGCAACTCAGCGCCACAGAGTCTTTCCTGATCCTCTCTGTTTCTCAACAGATCACCTTCTCCAAGGTCATCCATAGTCTCCTTCTTTGATACGAGTGTGCAGGGTCCAGAGGCAAAGATCTGTCTGTATCTCTGATCTGATCCGAGTGTGGAAGCAAACATTTCCAGACTTTATTAGCATCTTCTTTAAGAGACAAATCAGTGCGTGCCGCAAACATGGCAGAGAGTGCTGTGGATTTCCTACTTCAAACCCTGGGTTCTCTTATGCGGCAAGAAGCATCTCTTCTTCAAGGATTGCGCGGGAACATTACTGAAATCCAACACGAGCTGCAGAGCATGCGCTTCTTCTTGAAAGATGCAGACAAAAGAAAAAGGAGTGATGATGGAGTGAGGACATGGGTAGATCAAGTAAGAGAAGCCAGCTACAAGGTCGAGGATATAATTGACATGTACATGTACCAGATCGTAAAGCAACACACTGGGGAGGGAATAATACGAAGAGCTCTCTGCAGCCCCCTTCTCCTCCCAAAGCGTTACTATTACAAGCACCGAATTGCCTCTGACCTTCAAGCAATCAAATCTGAGATTCACGAAATCTCAGAGAGAAGGCAGCGATATAGCTTCCATGAAGAAGGACAGACATCCAAGATGAAGGATGATGTTGAAAACTTGCAATGTTCCAGACAATATTTACACTTGATCTCAGATGAAGAAATTGTTGGGATTGATCAAAACAAAGATTTCCTAATTGAAAAGTTGACAGATGAAAGGCGAAATGGTGCGGTGGTCGCCGTGGTCGCCGTGGTGGGAATGGGCGGTCTTGGCAAGACCACTCTCGTTAAAAAAGTTTATGACAGCCCACAAGTGAAGAATCAATTTGAATGTCATGCTTGGATCACCGCTTCTCAGTCTTACAACCTGGACGATCTCATGCGAAACATAATAAAGGAGCTGTACAAGTCTAACAAGGAGGCAGATAACAAGGAGGAGGCAGATAACAAGGAGGCAGTTTCGGATGACATCAATAAAATGAAAGGCAACGATCTTGTGCAGACGGTCAGCGATTATTTGCAGAATAAGAGGTATGTGATTGTTTTAGATGATGTATGGGAAACCATCGAGTGGAACCATATACGAGTTGCATTTCCAAACAATCGATGCGGAAGTAGGATAATGCTTACAACACGAATGCATGATGTCGCATTATCTTTTGAAGCTGAAAATACTCTCTACCTTGAGCCTCTAGGAAAAGACGATGCTTGGCTCCTCTTCTGCAACAGAGCATTTTCGAACAAAAGTTGTCCTCCAGAGCTGCAGCCATATGCAAAAAGCTTAGTACAGAAATGTGATGGCTTACCACTAGCAATTGTTACTATTGGAGCGCTCATGTTAACTAAAGAAAAATCGAACTTAGAATGGAGGAAGGTAGAAAACAGTCTTAATTGGCAGCTAAGCAACAATAAAAAAATGGGTGGGATGAAGAACATACTCTTGCTTAGCTTTGATGATTTGCCGTGCAACCTCAAATACTGTTTCCTATATTTTAGCCTTTTCCCTGAAGATTACCAAATTCCAGAAAGAAGACTAATTAGGTTATGGGTTGCCGAAGGTTTTATAGAAGAGAGGGAAGGACATACATTGGAGGAGGTGGCTGAAGACTATATCAAGGAACTTACATGTAGAAGCATGCTGCAAATTGTAGAGCAAGATTTTTCACCTTATAGAGGGATCCGAATGCACGATGTTCTTCGAGAGTTGGCTATATCAATTGGCCGCGAACAGAACTTTTGTAGTACGCGTGATAGAAAAGAAGAGATTTGGACCTACAAAGCCCGTTATTTGTCAATGCAAAATAGCATTGTGAACATTCAATCATCCAGCACTTGCCATCATCGGTCATTGATGTTGTTCCAAATAGAAATCCCATCTCTGTCCTTGTGTAGCAGCATCTCATCAAGATATAAACTGTTGAGGGTATTAGATCTAAGGGCTTCTTCCATTGAGAGCGTGCCATATGAATTAGTCGAGTTATTCAATTTACGCTATTTGGATTTGCGCAATACAAATGTTGAGGCACTTCCAAAATCTATAGGAAGGCTTCAGAATCTACAATCATTGGACATTTATGAAACTAAAATAAAGATCCTGCCCAAAGGAGTAGAAAAGTTGAAGAAATTGAGGCACGTGTTTATACCGTCAGGCACAGAAGCTCCGGATGGAATATTCAATTTGAATTGCTTGCAGACTTTATATTCCATTGGTATAAATGATGATATAGTTAGAAAAGTGGGAAACTTGACTCAACTAAGATCTTTGAGAATTGAGGATGTGAAAAGAAATCATGGAAAAGAACTCTCTGCCTCCCTACAGAAGATGAAAGCCCTTCTCTATTTGACTGTAGTAAGCGAGGAAGAAATTCTAGATTTGGACGCAGTATCTTCTCCACCAGCCCATCTCAATTGTCTTTCGTTAGAAGGGCGTTTGGAGAGGCTACCTCCATGGATCGGTTCTCTTCAAAACCTCGCTAGGTTGGATTTACAAAAGTCTGATTTGAAAGAAGATCCATTGTCTTCACTTGAAGCATTGCCCAATCTCAAGACTCTTTGTCTTGTAACGGCATATGTTGGGGAGGAATTGTCCTTCCGTCATGGATGCTTCTTGAAACTCAAGGTATTGTATATTTCTGAAAGCCCTAAATTGAATATGATAAAAATAGAAAATGGATCGATGACTTGCATTGAAAAGTTACATTTGAAAGAGTGCCCTGAGTTGAAGAGAATACCTGAGGGCATGCAGTACCTCACTAGTCTTCAAGTACTCCTCCTAAAGGACACGTCAGAAGAACTCATACAGAAGATTAAGGCTGGAGACGAACGTGTAAATCTTCTGCACATCCCTTTTATCTATCATTATAGCACCACAAATAAGTTCAGCAAAAAAATAGAAATACAAGCACCAATTGGAGACGGAGATTCATCGCCACCGAAAGAGGAAAATGAAAAGGAGGTAAGTAACTTAGTGTTATATTTATTTATTTATGTTAGCAATTTTTTTCGAGTACTTACAAAAACAAAAAAAAAAGGTGAAAAAAAGGGAGCACCATTTCTCTCTCTTTTTTATTTTTATCAGACACAATAAGCTCACAGTCGTTTTGGATTTACTTTGGCCACAATCTCAAGTCATTTGGGGTCTATATATCTTATAGATTGATCACATCTCTTTACTCTCACACCGTGTTGGCACGGGTAATAATTCCACTCAAGATCTTATGAGGCCCACCATTGGATTGATCAACCGATCCATGTGATTAACTGCACTCATTTTTTTTTTTTTTTTCTTTCAAAAAATCAAAGAAAGTGTGAAATTTAGTCTAGCAAAGAGCCCCCCTGTGATAAAATAGAAATTTAGTCAGATATTCATAAAAGACAATATAAACTCTACCTCACTCTTGTATTTTCTTTTTTTAGCCCAAATATTAAGGACTGATCATATCTTAGATTGATCATATCTCTTTACTCTCACACTGTGTTGGCATTGGTAATAATACTAGATGTAAAATTATAGATCTGCTATAATTAATACTAGATGTAAAATTGTAGAGCTTGTTTCCTCCTTGTTGGAGAGTTTTTCTGGATTGCATGTTCCATCAGTGGGGCACACTTGCCCCACTAGTTTCAATGAGTTTATCTTAGATTATTCATCTATCAAAAATATGAGCAATCATGCATTGTTATCTATCTAATTAAAAGCCATGCAACAGACAACTAAGTAGAAAAGAGAGGAGTTTTTATTTTAAAAGTCCACATGGCAACCTTTGATTTGGAACATAGGAATGCTCAATTTACCTCAGTTTTCATTTTTGGCAGGTGGAGGAAAATAAATCGGGGGAAATTATACCAATTGGAGAAGAAGAGGAAGGGGAAAAGGAGGTAACTAACTAAGTGTTATTTATTTATTTATTACAGTTGTCTAGAGTATTTGAGAAAATAAAATAAAACAAAACAAACAAGAAAAGGGATGAAAAAAAGGGAGCACCACTTCTCTCTCTCTTTGACACAATAAACTCTCAGTCTTTTTGGATTTACTCTGGCCTTTGGGGCCTATATATCTTAGATTAATCATATCTCTTTACTCTCACCCCATGTTGGCACTAATACTAATTCCACTCAAAGTTTTATGAGGCCCGCCAATTGATTGATCAATCGACCCACGTGATTAATTGCACTGATGCATTTAACGATGCAGCAAAGGTGACAAAGTCACATGTGCCAGCTATGAATGCATCTGCTAGGATTAATGTCCCCGTAGGACGAAGTCAAAATACAGCAGCAAAAGAATCTGCGATACGCCAGAAGCGTGGCAGACCTATAGGTTCAAAGGACTCAGCTCCGCGAAAAAGGAGAAATGAGCAATCATCATCATATCCTCTCAAAGAGGCATGTAACGCTCCTGAAGAGGTTCCTCCCGAAGAGGCACATAATGCTCCTGAAGAGGTTATGGCAAAATCCATTCTCTCTAGAATAATGGAAGTCCCTGGTGAGACTTTGGAAACCCCTGAAGAGGCACCGGTACCGGAAAATGAAGAGATCTCTATACTTTATACTTATTAAAGAGAGAGATGGAATATAAATGAAATTATCATCGATGACGCATTTGCATATGCGGTAGCTACACAAATATCAAATGAAAATGATGATGATGATTGGGACACAGAACCACGTTCTATAAATGAATGTCGACAAAGAAATGATTGGCCACAATGGGAAAGTGCCATCAAAACAGAGTTAGAGTCTCTCAACAAACGTGGTGTGTTCGGACCTGTAGTACAAACCCCAAAAGATGTTAACCCTGTAGGTTACAAGTGGGTGTTTGTAAGAAAAAGGAATGAGCTGAATGAAATTACCAGATATAAGGCACGGTTAGTGGCACAAGGTTTCCTACAGAAACCTGGGATTGATTATGAGGAAACATACTCCCCTGTTATGGATATGACGACATTTAGATATTTGATAAGTTTAACAGTTTCTCAACATCTAGAAATGAGGCTCATGGATGTTGTAACTGCCTACTTATATGGGGAATTAGACACAAAAATTCACATGAAAATCCCAGAAGGATTTCCTTTGCCTGAAGCAAAGTCAAGGAGGACGTACTCAATCCAATTGAGGCGCTCATTATACGGCCTGAAGCAATCCGGAAGAATGTGGTACAATCGTCTTAGTGAATACTTGTCTAAAAGGGGGTATGAAAACAATCTCATTTGCCCGTGTCTATTTATAAAGAAATTCTTGAAGGGATTTGCAATATTAGCAGTTTATGTGGATGATATAAATTTGATAGGGACTCCAGAAGAGCTCGAAGAAACTGCTGATTATTTAAAGAAAGAATTTGAAATGAAAGACCTTGGAAAAACGAGATTCTGTCTCGGATTGCAAATTGAGAGAAATTCCAATGGGATGTTAGTCCATCAATCTAATTATACCGAAAATGTTTTAAAACGATTCGGAATGGACAAGGCACATCCATTAAGCACCCCTATGGTTGTCCGGTCTCTTGATATAAAGAAAGATCCATACCGTCCCATCGAGAAAAATGAAAAGGTGTTGGGTCCTGAAGTACCATACTTAACTGCTATTGGAGCCTTGATGTACTTGGCACAATGCACCAGGCCAGATATTGCTTTTTCTGTGAATTTACTTGCCAGGTATAGCTCCGCACCAACTCAAAGGCACTGGATTGGTATTAAACACATCCTACGATATCTGCGTGGAACAACAGATTTGGGAATATTTTATTCTTACGATCATAAAGATTCCAGTTTTGTAGGATATGCGGATTCAGGTTATCTCTCAGATCCTCATAAGGGTCGATCACAGACAGGTTATGTGTTTCTAAATTGTAATGCCGCCATTTCTTGGCGTTCTACTAAACAGACTTTGGTAGCTACTTCCTCCAACCATGCTGAGATTTTGGCTCTGTATGAAGCCAGTAGGGAATGTGTATGGCTAAAATCTTTGATTCAGCATGTTCGTAGTTCTTGTCAATTATCTTCTATTGCAGGTATCCCAAATATTATCTATGAAGATAATGAAGCGTGCATAAGACAGATTCGAGAAGATTTCATTAAAGGAGACAAGACTAAACATATAGCACCAAAGTTTTTCTTCACTCATGAACTTCAGAAAAACAATGAAATTGAAGTCAAGTAAGTTCGTTCGAGTAACAACCTGGCTGACCTGTTTACCAAATCTTTGCCAAAATCAATATTCCAAAAGTTTGTATATGAGATTGGCATGCGTAAAGCTCATCATCAAACTATGTAAATAGTTGTTATCATCAGGGGGAGTTGTTTATTAGGGAGCATCCTGAAGTATGTTACTCATGGACATTTGTGCGCTGTACTCTTTTTCCTTCTCTAGGTTTTATCCTACTGGGTTTTCCTAGTTAAGGTTTTAACAAGGCAGCATTATGCACGTCCAACACCAGTTCAATGATCTTAAAGAATGTTGTACTCTTTTTCCCTTCGCTCTGGTTTTTTCCCACTGGGTTTTTCCTTAGCAAGGTTTTTAATGAGGCAACTGTCATTGAATAGTGGTCATCCAAGGGGGAGTGTTATGAGATATAGATCTTGGGTGGATGCTCACTTAAGATAAGTTAGGGTTAGTTTTAGGGTTTCTATCTTATGAGATCACTTTGCCTATAAATAGGCATCTCCCTATTGTATTTACATAGATATTGAGATAATAAGAAACTCTCTCTTTACCCCCCTCTAATATTCTCTCCTGCTCTCTCTTCTTTTACAATAGTTTCCTCCTTGTTGGAGAGTTTTTCTGGATTGCATGTTCCATCAGTGGGGCACACTTGCCCCACTAGTTTCAATGAGTTTATCTTAGATTATTCATCTATCAAAAATATGAGCAATCATGCATTGTTATCTATCTAATTAAAAGCCATGCAACAGACAACTAAGTAGAAAAGAGAGGAGTTTTTATTTTAAAAGTCCACATGGCAACCTTTGATTTGGAACATAGGAATGCTCAATTTACCTCAGTTTTCATTTTTGGCAGGTGGAGGAAAATAAATCGGGGGAAATTATACCAATTGGAGAAGAAGAGGAAGGGGAAAAGGAGGTAACTAACTGAGTGTTATTTATTTATTTATTACAGTTGTCTAGAGTATTTGAGAAAATAAAATAAAACAAAACAAACAAGAAAAGGGATGAAAAAAAGGGAGCACCACTTCTCTCTCTCTTTGACACAATAAACTCTCAGTCTTTTTGGATTTACTCTGGCCTTTGGGGCCTATATATCTTAGATTAATCATATCTCTTTACTCTCACCCCATGTTGGCACTAATACTAATTCCACTCAAAGTTTTATGAGGCCCGCCAATTGATTGATCAATCGACCCACGTGATTAATTGCACTTGTTTTTTTTATTCTTTCAGAATATCAAAGAAAGTGTGAAATTTAGTCTAGCAAAGAGCCTCACTGTGATAAAATAGAAATTAAAGCTATAGAGTTTGTATCCTCCTTGTTGGAGTACTTTTTCCCTATTTTAAAATTACATGTTCCATCCGTGGGGCATGTGTAAAAATGAGTCTTTCTAAATCATTCAGCTATCAAAAATACGATCAACCATGCATTATTATCTATCCAATTAAAAGCCTTACAGTGGAAAACTAGTAGAAAAGTCATTGGATCTATCTTGGTAAAAAAAAGGAATTAGTCTTTAGCATGTGATCAATCTGACGATCTCCCCAACTTTCATTTGAGTGAAATTTGTGTCATTTATTTTGTGGTTCTGTCTTTTATAGGTTGTGTATGCATTGCTTATGGCTTTGTAGGCATGGATATGAGATTTTTAATTTTCAATCTTCTTCCTCCCTTCAAACAGGTGTAGTTCCACATTTGAACACAATCATGGACAAACTCTATAAACTTTACTTGCTTCATATGAAGGTATGAACTAGGCATTATGCATCAGGTGCGCTCCATCCCAACCCCTTACTATTATCAATGGTTATCCTAAATGGAAAAAAAGGTAAATCATCATTAATATGAACTTATTGGTTGTAGCCATTTTCACTCAACCTAGTCGTTTGAATCATAAGATACGAATCAATTTTCTTAACATTTGAGATATGAATTATAGGATTTTGACAACAATGATTATGACCACTTTTGGTGGTGTTATCCATGACTAAGGGTCAATGCTATAATTATCATCATAATCATTAGAGCCTTGTACCAACTATGTTGGGATTGACTAAATGAACTTTGTTTCTCCATTCTAGTCTTTCTTAGGCCAAAAGTGGAAAATTGTTTCTCATCGTTCATATTTTAGTTGTAACTAGTTTTACACTAGTTGTAACCTACTTAAGACAACCCCCCTCACTCACTTTTACCCATGCTAGGGACCAGCTGTTTAAACAAGGGAAAAATGGCAGAGTTAACTGCCAATACTAAACTTTTTTTCCTTTTGTCACTACGTACCGTTAATAATATACTATTGACATGCTCATAATTTTTACATGTTTACAGAATACTGCTATAGAAAAGTTCAAAGTTCATTTTAAGTAGCCACATTTTACGAGCATCAAGTTTATTTTGGGACAAACTAGTTTTGCATTTTCTGCAAATGAAATTATAATTATTATGTTTCAAAATGGATGTAAACTATGATTCATAATCAAGTTGAAATCGAAAAAAAAAAATTCCTAGAATGTTAAGAAAAAAACTAAAATAAAAAGTTTAAACAATTATCATCAAGTTCTCAATAATTGAATTGAAATATATGTTTTAGATAATCAAAAGGGAGTTTGCATTTACAGACATGCATACATGTAACACCAACATGTAAAAGTAGTTCTATCAATAAGTATCTAATAGTAGTGATCTGGTTCACCACGTATGTTCTATAGTCTATTTACTAGACAAAAGGTAAGAAATTTACATACTCATTAGAAAAATAAATACATTAGATCAAGGGAGCACGCCAGAATAAAGAGTTGGTTTTGAAGTAAGATGGATAAAATTCTTTTTTTTTTTCTATACATTATCAATTATATGCCCAGACTTACAGTGGGACCAACTTATATTAGAACAATATATTTTGTCATGGCCCTTGCAAGAGACTACGTGCGTTCATTTTAGGTGATTTAGATTCTCAATTAGTGGGTATCACCGTAGAGTTCCACTTGTCTAACTAAAGTATCTCATGAATGAGAGCCTCAATGATCCTATCTATCAAAGAGGACCAAAAGTTCTTCCTCTCTCCTCATTTTTTTTTCCTTTAAAAAGAGCCCAGATATTCGGAAGCTTTGACTTAGAGAAATCCTGAGTTGAAGGAATGGAACTCCACGGTGGAGCCCACCAATTGGAAAGAAGCTGCTCAAAATAAATTCCCTCCTAGTAGGCCTAAGTTTTACCCCTATAGAAGCCAGTCCTACAGTTTGTAAAAAAATGTAAATGATGAATAAGATTGCACTTATCACGTTCTTAATCATGTGATTAATCTTACGATGGGACCTACTCCTATTGAGGTTACTATCAGATGTGGAATTTTTGATCCCTCCCGGGGGAGAGATTGTCGTTCATCTATGTTTAATATTTAATATTTGTACGTCGAAAATGAAGATTCTGACTACCCTCAAATCGATGGATCACGATTGCGCATACATTGTAGTGACCATAACTCCATTCTTCGACTAATGTCGAAGAAATAAGGGGAGAAAATGGGGTGGTTTCCCTCTAGTTTAATATGTTGCAGGAAACACACAACAATTGTCCTTTCACTCAATTTGGGTCTTAACAAAATAAGTCAAATTAAGGGCCATAATATGGGGTCATTATAAAGTCCTGATGGGGGGATAATCCACATTTATAGATATTTGAGTAATTAAAATAAAATCAAGTAGAATAAATAAAATAAAATATAGTAAGAAAGGGGAGGTTCCAAATATTTTAAGAAAAGGATCAGTTCCGTTTTCGGATACGCCGTTCATAGTCCTTGGCAAAATAGGGTTTTGAGGTTAATTTTGAAAGCAAAATAATAATGCAAATAAGCCGTAGTGTACGCGGTTTCGGTTTAAAGAAAAGAGGATTGTCGCCAATGGGGCCGATTTATTTGAAGATGACTGCATTTGGGTCAATTTGTTTGAAAATTGCAAGGAGTTTTTGAAATCACACATTAGTCTTATTATTATCATTAAATTAAATTTTATATCATTCTTCATTCACTTCCCTTTTTTATCATGAGCACTTTAAAATATTTGGCACTGGAGGTGGAAGAAAAGGGGAAAAAAAATTTGATTGATTTTGTTGGTTTTATAGTTTTTTTTTTTTTTTTTGGATTTTTTTATAATTGGGGTAAGAATAACCTGACTAGTGGATTTCTAATAGAATTTGTGTTAATTAACTCATTATTGTTTGTAATTGTAGAGCTTACACTATTAGAGGTCCTTAATTACATCTGCTTTCCTGACCCTATTGATGGTTAAAAGGAGAGGAGAAAGATAACTAAATGATCAAATGCAATTTGATATTAAATCTAATTTATTCAGGAACTTAAACAAATCTGATTTTTTTTTAAAAAAATTGTGTAAATTCTAGTGACATGAGGATTGTTTTCAATATGTGCGGTAATTATTTTTAATGTGTTCTTTTATATCATTGCCTTGTTTGGCCGTTTTGTGATATTCAAACTTGATTTATTTACCCGTGATGGGTTGTGTTGAATAGAGATGATGCATGCAACTAGTTAGATGATGGTGATGAGATGCACAAAATCAAACAACGAGATAAATAATACAAACAATAAAGGATGCATGGACATGGTATGTGGTGAACACAGTGGCGGACCCAGGATCTTTATTTAGGTGGGGTTAAATTTTTGTTCGACTTTGCTATACTTTTTTCACATTAACAATATCAAAAGAGAACATGTATTTCATTTAAATAGACACGTACTTTTTTTCTTGCTCAGATCTCCTGCTCAATTGAAGGGTCTTCTCACTACCTCTCCCAAGTGATCATCAATTCTTCATCATCCAAACAGCCTAATATAACAGTTTCTTTAAACCTAGGCGTTTGAATGTCCCGAAACAGTGATTTGGGTGAGCACCCAATTACCGAATTTGAGTAAAGGGGTTCTATTTGGATCTAGAGAATCTGGTTGCCTGCAGTTACCTTAGCTATAAAAATAATTCCCTATAGTTAGTTATGAATTCATAGCAAAGAAGAAAGGTTGCCAATTAAATGTAACTCAAGTTATCCAAACATGAACCCAAGGCCAGATTTATGTATTAGTTGAAGATTAAAGTGTTCCCCATGGTGATTTGGTCATCTTTGGACATATAGATATTCTTTGATTAGGTAATTTAAGGCTTAGGATTTGACAATTTAGGGTTTGAAATTATGATTTAGTGATTAAGGGTTCATATTTAGGTATAGAATTATACTAGATCTAAGGCGGGAGGTAAATTGTTTTATTTATAGTTATTTGGTGGGAGAAAGAGACTAACCACTAGAGGACCGGCGACGAGAAGCTTGATCGGTGTGAAGAGGTTCTCGGGCTCTCAATAGAAAGAAGGTGCCGAGAGAGAACGGCGCGAAAAGTATCCAGTACTCTTGGCGGAAAGATGTTGAAAGAGGAGGAAATTTTTAAATAAAGTTCTGTGACGTAGGACGATTATTTATTAGATATACGTGGGACACATTTAGGCTCATTCAAATCATTAACGTTTTCAAAATTGACCTAGGGTGTAGGTCCGCCCCTGGGTAAACAAACTATGCATGTAAAGCAAAATGAACAATGGAGAAGAAATTTAAATTAGATGCAAAACTAACTGAATAATGAACTACTAGTTCATGGATATGTTAGATTTGTAATTTTAATCTAAGCATATGGATGAACATTTTTAATCCACATGAGGATGCTAGATTAAGTTTTAGAATAATGAAAATTAGAAGATTGAAATGAATGCATCTATTTGCCGCTCAAAGCCTAGACCACCGCTCAAAGTGAGTGTGCTCAGGCTAGCTGGGTGATTGTGAGTTCTATCAATTGCTGGGTTTTATGATCGTGTAGGTGGCGGGTTGGCATTTGGTGTGGACCAAATGTAGCTTGGGTTGAGCGAGGCAGGTCTGGTTCCAGAAGTGTGGGTCAGTTTGTGATAATATGGGTCCCAGTTTGTGCAAGTGGTTGGGTCGAGTGTGTGGGTTCGATTTTACAGTGGGCTCGGATTCTTTTTGGATGGAAGTGGGTTGATGGGGTTTTGACAAGTGGGTTGATGGTCAGACGGGTGGCAAGTTGGTTATGGTGTTTTTGGCAACAAAATCCTTGGAAAAAAAAGATTTTTCCTTTCTACAAAATAGTGGAGAATCCACGTTTGGCATTATAAATTTTCGAAGATTTGGACCAATGAAAACCATCATTTTTTAGAATTTTCATGTTCGACCTCCCCCATAGGTGGAGATCCTCACTTTTTAAAAAATTTTGTTACCAAAATCAATTTTTCTATGCTGCATGCAAGAAATCCCTGTTCCACAGGGAGCAAAAAATCCTCAAAACCGCCAATTCCTCACATGTTATCAAATGTACCTTCATCTAAAAGTAAAAACATAAATATCATATAAAACTAGCATAGATAGAGTCCCATACTAAGCTCAGCCCCTATTAAAAAAAAAAAAAAAAAAAACAAACATACAAGTGAATAATTTCAAGATAAGATATCAATAATATTTAAATTAATTGTAAATTTCATTTTCAAATTTTTTTTGTTGAAATTACTAGAATCATTCATTTAGAAAATTACATGAACATTGATGGGGTTACTGTCTTTTCCCAGACATATATGATATATCATTCAAGACCAAGGTGGTAATAACTGCGAGGGCGGACTGTTTAACTTGGATGGGCTCTATGTAAAAGGAATATTAGGGAAAGGGCAAATTAAATTAAAAAAAGAAAAACTCATATTAATTTTTAGAAAAGCAGGGGATTTTAAGGAATTGTGACTTTTTTTAAGCATGCTGTGATGATGATTTGAAGGTGAGATGGAGTCTGTTTTGGTGGTCTTGAAGTATGGGTGATGAGAAGGTGTTGTTTGGGTACGGGAATTAGTTTAGATGATGAAGGGGACATGAGATGAAGTGGCTTGGTGGATTGGGTAGTATGTGGAGCGAGTTAATAAGAAGCAGGGCTAAGTAAAGTGGGTTGGGTGTTCTGAAACGCATATTTCATAACACTTCCATTGGTGCCATTTAATAACCTTAAAAGAGACACATTTGATTGTAAAATATAGTTTGACAAGTTTGTTAAGAGTGGTGATTGACAATTTTCAAGGGGTCCCATGCTGGGTTAATCCATCTTCCAGTCCTACAGTTGGTTGGGGGGTCTCCATTATATGGATCATATGGAAATGGCTGATTGAACAAGATTGAAAGAATTTTAATCTCTTTTGTGGTTGCCCCAACTCTGATTGGAATAGATAATTTATTTAATTTTTTGAAGGTCAGGCCCACTGACAAATTTATAGATCTGGCCTTGGTCGACCTGATTTTCTAGACAATGGGCTTACTAGATATTGATCATTTGATCTAAAATTATCTTGATGGAGTACGGTTGAAAATGGAAGTTTGAAGATCAAGAGGATTTGATAGTGTGGCCCATGCCTGTAATGGACTAAATTGGAGATATATGAATGATTCAATCTAAAGAGATGGCAAAAGTAGGCCCATTTTAGAATGGGAATTGTAGCTTCTGTGGTTTTATTATTAACCATTAAATCAGGTCACTGATTGGGAATTTATTTCTCCAATTTTGTTTTATTATTTGTGCTCCATTTTAACTTGTTTTTGTTTTACAACATTGGATGACGATGAGTAGATAATTTAGTTAATCTTGTTTTAATTTTGTATATTAGATGTAAACTTGAGATTAGACATTATTTTTTAGGATTTTTTTACAAAAAAATTAAGCTTAAACTTTAATTAAACTACTTTTTGAAGGAATATCATAAAATGGCGAAAAAGTTGTTCGTACATTTTTTTTGGCGAAATTACCCCAATTGACAATATCATTATCTTCTTTTGCGAGAAACTATTCTAGTTCATTCTCTTCCACCTAGCAATTGAAGAAGCCGATGGAGGACCCTCTCCTCTAAACCCTATTTTTCAAATGCAAATACCCTTCACCTTTCTCTTCCTTTCACTAATGTTGCTCCAACCTCTTTCATCAAAACTTATTTCTTCCATTCTAATCGTTTTCTCCAAAACCATATTTTTCGCTTTCAAGCAACTCTCTTAGACCCATCTCATCTTGGGTTTTCAATCTAAGATTCCAAAATGGCTTAAAGCAAGTGATTGGATCGAAAGGCTTTATGGGCAGGCAAAAGACAATGCTTGGGAGCTTGGACCATGGAAACTACTTGATTGACAATGACATTCTCGCTCAAATCTTGACATTGATTGACATGATGATCATGGCAAGACTCTTGGAAGAAAGCTTGAAATTTGATATAGGTGAAGGTGATTACTTCATATATAAATTATATATATATATATATATATTATATATCTATATACACACTTAAGAACTTCATATTCAAACTTCAATTGGAGTTATTAGATTAAGAATTCAATATGAGATGGATCTAAGAGAGTTGTAAGAGAGAAAAATCGAAGAAGATGAACTACAGGTTGGCGACATCATCAACTGAATTGATGATATCGTCAACTAGGGTAATTTCATTCAAAAAAATGTGCGGACAACTCTACAATCATTTTATAGTTTTTCTTATTAGAGTCGTTTAATTAAAATTTAAAATTAAAATTTTTTTAAATCATTATTTTTAATATGCAAGATTGGGTGTGTGTGTTTTATGAATGTGAGAAATTACTTATTAGACATTCTAGAATTTCATGGTTAGAATGCGTTGGATGTTGCAAATGGAATTTTATGGTTAATTTTGGTCTCATACAGTGGTTTTTTTATGCAGGGATTGGAAGTAAGTTATTTATTACTCAATTTGGGTGGAAAGTGTGTTGGTGATTGATGCTACAATGGCGGTTGTGTGATTTGCATTGGCATTAGACGTTTGAGACTGCAATGGGGTGGTTCATATTAATATTTGTTTAATATTGGCATTAGATGTGTGAGACTGCAATGGGGTGACTCCTAATAATATTTGTGTGATATTGGCATTAGATGTTTGAGACTGCAATGGGGTGATTCATTAATATTTGTGTGATTGTATATTAGAACGTGTATTTTTAAGGCATGTTTATTTGGACCTACAATGATGATGGTGTGATTTGTATTGGCATTAGATGTTTAAGCCTACTATATCACGATTCGTATTAACATGTGTGATTTGCATTTTAAAGGCCTATTTTTTAGGCATGTACCTGCAATGATGATTGTGTGATTCGTATTTGCATTGGATGATTTAGTCTATCATGCGTGATTTGTATTAATATTAATGAATTTACAGGATATCTACATGTTTGAGCCTACAATGGCAAATGATGGTTGAGCCACTGGATAAATAATGATCAAGTTCTGAGCATGGTGGAATACTCCTACTGCATCAATCTTGATCATTGGATAAGTTTGGACAGTTGATTGGTAGAAACGCCAACATTTGTGGGTTCTTTAGTATGGACTAACTTAAATTCAAGGTGCTTCCAAACTGGAGGTAGGAAAGAGAATTTCAAGTTCAACATCTCAAAGGAATCCAAGATGCATATATAGATATGTTGCTAGCAAACCAAGGACATGTTTGTTGCATTTGTAGCAATTGGGTTTTGTAGAGTTTTAAATTTTCAATGAGCCCATGACAGCCTATTTTATGTGATTTGGACGGTTTGGATTAAGGTAGATGTTGGTTATATATTGTTTTGTATTTGATGAATTCCGGTCTCATAATCACCTAAAAAATTTACATACCATCTTCATTTTAGATAGAAATTAGATTAAATATAAAGCACTATTGAGGTATTGACATGAAACTCCTACTATGAGCAATCAGTTCATTAATTCTGCAACCGCTCCAGATTGTCCAAAAAACCACATCTCCGGCATCTAGTTGGCAAAAGAACTTTCAAGAGTGGAATAGGGAGGAGGGCTCAAGTGCTCTTAAATACAAAATCTTGGGGAGTGATGATGAGGAAGATGACTCGGAAAGGGCTGAAAACTACATCATGATAGCCATCCCAATTGATTAGAGAAAGCTACCAATTGGAAGGGGAGGTTTGCGCAACCAGTATGAAAAATTACCGATAATATGCACATACTGTGGCTTAATCACCCATGAGGAAGATGAGCTTTAGTCCTGAAAATATTCCTGTGTAAGGAATAGGCTGAGATTCCTATGGCCTTTGCTTTCTCTGTTTTCTTTGTCCAAATAGACTTCTATCAGAGGTCATGGTGAGATTTGGGATCATAAGAGAGGTAAAGATGGACCAATGTCAGGAGAAGGATCCTAAGTCTCAGGGGCTTTGGGAGTATATGAAAATCGCTTAGGATCAAGACCCACCACTGATTTTTATCCAGTCTTTTCAATTTTTGAATACTCTCATGAATGAGGAATAACTAGGATTCTCGTTGGAGTCTGAATGGATCTGTGTAACGACCCGACCCGGAACCACCACTCAGAGGCCGCCCGCAAGGTTTTGTTCCTTGGTAGCTGGCCTGCAGGCTGCCCCAAAACACGTCGTACCAAGTCAAGGGGGGTTCGCACATATAAGCCCAGTTTCTTGGGCGGTCTCTTGGCAATGTGGGATCTGACAATCCCCACCACTCAGAGGAGAGCCGTCCTCGGCTCTGATACTATTTATGTAACGACACCCAACCCGGAACCATGGCACCATATTGTCCGCTTTGGCCCTTTTGGGCCTCACAGCTTTGTTTCTGGGCAGAGCCCGCAGGCATCTGACCCAAAACGCGTTATACCAAATAAGAGGGGGCTCGCACTTATAAACCTGACTTCGGGCGGTCTCATAGGCGATGTGGGACGAAGTCCCTGCCTTGCTCTTGCCTGACCCGGGTCCTTTCAATCTGGCTGAGAATCAAGACCCATTACCGGTTGTGATCCAAGCTTTTCGGGTTTTGAGAACTCTTCAGAAGATAAAACAGGGAAGGAAGAAGAACCCAGATCCTCCTTCGAGTCGAAATCAGCGGATTTTGGTTTGGGCAAAATCTAGGAGATTTTGGGAGAATCAAGAGACCCATTCCAGATTTTGATCTAATCTCTTCAGTTTCAGAGCTTTGCACCATACTCATGCTGGGGGTGGAGATTTTCTATTAGGAAAATCTACATTTCTAAAGAAAGATTAGAAAAAGTAGTTCAAAAATAGATCAAACTCAAAACAAGACAACAACAACAGCAAAGAAAAAATGAACAGACAAACTCACTTGAAAGCTCCTCCAAGCAACAACGAAAGTTTCCCAACCGGATATCCTCTGATACTTTTTCAGATGCTATTGTCACCTTTTCGAGTTCTAGAAATTGGGTGTCTGGGCGGTTTAAAATGTGGGCCACCAAGAGGATGACATTGTAAGTTGAGAATTTTACCCGAAATAGTACCCTAGGGTCCACCAACCAAAAGAGGTACCTATAGTTTTGATATAACAAAACCGTATTCCCATCCAGAATATTCATCTTTTTTACCTTTTTTATAGAGTTAGCCACGACGTCATCACTAATTCGTCAAATCTGCATTTTTCCAACGTTCATCATCTGCGATCACTGATTTTCTGTATCGAAATGAATCAGAACAGAACTCTCCCCCAACATTAAATATTCCTTATGAAGTTGTTGATTTCCATTAACGAGGTAGGCATAGCACACTTTGACCTTCTTTCATTCATTATCTACCATAGAGCCCGAGTTTCATTTTTACTTTTAGGGAAAAGTTCATTAGGGTTTTGATATATAGTTTATTCATTTTATTATCTTTTGCAAAAACTTAGATTTCTACCTTAACACAGGCAGAGGTCCCGATTATCTGATATTTATTGAATATCAAACCACACGTGATTAAACTAGTAATTAACCCTAATTCAAATTAAAAACAATCAACCACAAAGAGAAAGAGACGCAGGATTTTTACGCGGAAAACCCTGCTCGGGAAAAAACCACGGGCCTTATCGTCTAGGCCAACAGACAACCAAGCACTATTTGAATAAAAGTTACAAGATATACTCATAACCCTTTCTCAGTTGTTGACTCAACCTAAGGACTGCACGATCTTGCCGACTACACATTGTTCACCTTCACCGTGCTTGCTACAACCACCTTGAAAGCCTCTTCAAGATGTCTCTATATCAGAAGAGTCGAATGAAGCATGAACCCAAAGCTTGAAAACATTCAGCACATCAGATGATAGCCTTGGGGGATGATGGATCTCTCAGGTTCTCTCTAAAAAATTTCTTAATTGGAGATGTGCCTTTGATTAGAGAGATAAATGGTTTTTATAGCCTTTAATTCGTGCCTCAATACTTGTAAAACAAGTAGGATTGAAAGAAGTAAGTTGGAGGCAATTAGAAAACTGTTCCGGGCAAGTTTCCAATTTGGCGCCCAAGTTTGCTCGAGCGAGCAAAGAGTTCGCTCGAGCGAACTGCTCTCTGTTTAAACTACATATCTTGGCTCGAGCAAAAAAATAACGTTGGTCGAGCGATGATGGTTCTGTCTTGGGTTCGCTCGAGCGAACTACTTTCTGTCTTCAACTATGCATTCCAGAACCTTGATGGCTCGAGCGGACTGATTGATGGGTCGAGCGAAGATACCTCTGTGAAGGGTTCGCTCGAGCGACCTCTTGTCAGTTCCAAAAACTGAAGAACTCCTTCTTCAAACGAATTTCTTCAAAGATGAGCAGTCCTTTTCTAAGAAAAATACAAGATTAAAGAATCCCGATTTTGTCCAATACTCAATGAATTAGCCAACCTAAAAACCTTACATCTTTGTTGTATGAGTAATTTTGGGTGGCTAAATCATCAAGGTAAGGACCTTTTGAGGAAGGAGGAAAGGAAACAGCCAGAGAAAGGGGGAAAACGATGGGAAGAAGAAGGGGAAGATGGGGAAATAGGATTTTAGGCAATTTGTATGAGATATTAAGCGACGATGTCGTCACACGTTTAAATCTTTAAAAAAAAAAAAAAAAAACCGGAAGTTGTCACAGGGAACCACTTCCGTGCAATATTGACTAGTGGCATGTTTTTCGGTTAGTTGCCATCTAGGGTCCTTTTTTTTTTATAGTTGTCTCAAAAAAAAAAAAAAAAAAAATTCTTTCATTACGCCTTTCCTTTTAGATGACACAAAAACAATGTTATTGTAAGTAACCTTATGCTTTTGAACAAAAAACAATAAATAAGGCAATGCAATAACATCAAGATCACAATCCTGAGTTATTTGAATTTTGGTTAAATTCCAATCTAGGTTCTTTCTTTTTTCTTTTCTTTTCTTTTTTTTTTTTTTGATATTTTTCTTCATGGCTGAGACCCATCACGAGATGACTACTATCCCAAGTGATCTGGGCCTATATATTTGAAAAGCCAAATTAAGAATTCTTAGCTGGAATAGAGTGCAGCTACAATTGTTTTCAAATAACGCACTAAAATGACACATTTTACCGATCAGATCAACGAGAGATTTTGATAGGGTCGATTGGCCTTTTCAAATATAATGATATGTTCGTATTCTACATTAGGAATTTCACCAAATGGACAACATACATAGCCATCTAATTAAAGGACACCAGATAGATAATTTTGATAGCCTATTTTGCTACGATCATCAAGTGCCTAGAAATGTCTAATGTTTCTTATTTTTAACAGACATTTAGACTTTTGATTATGCACTAAAATGTCACATGTTTTAAAGATTATATGTTCTAATATATTAAAGTTAAGGGCTTTGAAGTTAATTTTGACTGCAACTACCAATATTGATTGGAAGTCATTACCATGTTCTACAAATAACTCACTTTTTCCTTCCACTTCCAACATGTAATTGTATTGTAACCACTTAAGTCTCCTTTGCACTTTTCACTCTATGCAATAACTTCATTTCTATTTCAAATCTAATTCTCCTCTTTTCTTCCTATCCTATTTATACTCTACTGACTTTTTGATTGAGAAAAGAAATACTATGATAATCTTCTCTTTTATTCTCTGATTAAAATTTTATGCTCTATCTAAAACAAATCACTGTAATAAGTGGTTGATGATGATTTTGGGTGATCTAAATTTCTTAATGGATCATAGAATACATTTTGCAGATGTTGTTGAATATGCCCGCGCTTAGCACAGGTTATTATGCTAAGTAGAAGATGAACCTTTTAGACTCAACTCTATAAACTTCTACAAACTCTAATTCTAATCTTACATTTATCCACAATATTCTAAAACACTCCATCTAACTCTACATTATTCTAAAATTTACAAGAAAATCCTAAATAAGTCAACAAATTCAAGTCTAGAGTATCTTTCAGAATCTTTAGGCCCTCTAAGAGCTTCGTCAACCTGTCAAGATCTGCCTGTTTATCTAGTCACATACGTGTCATGCCACTTCGACGATCATGATGCTCTTGCGAAAACCTTAAACCCCTCCATCATGTGTTTAACCCGTGAGCTTATGACAAACTGCCTCTAATGCACATGATATGTATTTTCTTCAATTCTTAAATTATCTATTTAAATTTTTTGAGTAGGTGCCCATGCACAAGGGTTAGTGTTTCTGGAATTATAGATTGGTCATAGATGTCCTTATTTTTTTAGAATAGAAATGGGGTGTACCAAACTTGGATTGATGCTAGTTATATTTTAAAAATTCAGAATTAAAACACAATTATGCTGATTTGATGGCTATGATTGTGATCAAGGCCTTCTTTCTAAGAATTTACACATAGTTCAATAAAATGGCTGAAAATCTATTGCTATTTATTTGTAGCAAAATGTTGATATTCTATAACCTCCAAGGGAGAGATTTTACTCTGGAGAATTGGGGACATAAGGATTGAGATAATAGAATTTTTTATTTTTTATAAGTTCCCTGCTCGATTATTGTTAAACTTTTCTTTATATATTACTAATAGATCGTGAGAATTTAGAGGCTAACTTGATCGGATTGTTAAACTAATTAGTTATCTTGGAAGTCTTTATTGTCTGTATTAGCCTGGATCAGAATTCTAGTTAACTTCATTCAAAGGCTATTAACTGATAGTTAAATTGATCATTTGAATATGCTGTAGTAATCTAAGTACTGATTGGACAGGGACTAAATTAAAGTCATAGTTGTTGGGTATGTGGGTTTGGGTTTGGCTCGTTTTGTAGGCCCAACCCATTTGTATAAGAGTTGAGGAGTAGTTCGGTCTTATACAAAAACTACATATTGGCTCTTTTTTGGTTATAATCCTGATGGGAAAAACTCTCGTTAGTGGAGAAGAAGAAGACAAACTTTGTCCGTGGATGTAGGTGTGAAATCACCGAACCATGTAAATCTTATGTTCATCTTATGTGGCTTGTGATTTGATTGCTTGTTGATCGCATGCTTCCGCACACACGATCACAACAATAGTCACAAAATTCATTTTTTTTTTAGAATTGATCACTAATTAGAAATAACTGCATAGTCTAGATTTGCTTGGATCTTCCTATAATTTGATTTATTTGGATCAATCATACTTAGAAACTTCAGATATAAATATTGTTTCTAAAGTTTAACCTGTAAACTATCACTTCCTACCACACAGGTTAATGCGACCATCAATATTATGAACAAATACTAATTCAAATTAACAGATATATAGCATATTATTCAACACAATTTTAGGAGAACAACAAAGATGAAGTACTTGCCTTTTCGAAGTTAAAAAAATCTTAAAAATTATTACTCTTGATGAATGGAACCTGAACTGGTTAAAACCGAAGACTATAATGAAAGTTATAGGCCCATTAATTTCAACTAACGGGACTATGAAAAGGCATGGGATTCAATACTATTAAGCGGAAACTGCCAATTTAAACATTCAATCACGAATAAATGCTTTAGACCCATCAAGATTGATAAAATCTACTCTTCTACATAATCAATCATATGATCAATCTTACAGTGAGTCCAAATCATATTAGGATTGCATTCATTTTGAGTAATTTAGATTTTTCATTAATAAGCCTACTTTAGACCCAAAACAGTTGGGTTAAGGCTCTGATGATGATGACGACATGATGCAGCTTACTTTAGATTTCCTTTTGTCTAACTTATCTTGTAAATAGCCTCAAGGATCCAGATTCCATGCTCCAAGAGAGGACGAAAGTCCCTCTTCTTCTCTCCCGCTCATCCCCTCTCCATTAGAAGATCTGGAATGATTTGCTTATAAACCCATAACACATTTTCATTGTGTAATGATTTTCATGTACCTGAAACAATATTTTTGTAGGCGAGCAAATTGATGGACGACTGGCCATTTAAATGTGGCCATTGGAAGATCAAAGCCAATACCTTAAATATTTAAATAATGGACAACCATATTTAAATGGCTATTAGTATAAAATTTCATGTGATTCGTTGCACATAGTAATGTCAAACGGCCACGCATGAGCCAGGCATGGGTAAGCACAGGCTCAGCTAGAGCCAACGCCCTTGACATCTTGGGCGGGCCTAAAATACCTTGGTCCTTATTCTACCCTCAAGGACCAGGGGTGAAAGATAAAAAGAAAAGTCTTTTTAAATCCATACAAATGTGCGCAACGTTTTGCCAAACTACCACGGACTTCCAATATCATGCCTGGCCTCCTCCTTTGTATGAACTGGGATTACGTAATGTAAAGTAAAGTCTTGACATTAATTAAAATACATATTTTGGTGTCTCAATAATAACAAAAAGGGGCATTTGGGTGGAGGTCTCTCAACTGTAGTTTTTATTGCAAACGGTCAACAATATTTTATCGTACTGACAACGGTCCTCTTGTAAAAATAACGCACCGAAAAAGACAAAAAAAGCCCTTGTAGACGTCAGCAAAAGCAAAACTAAGACAAATTTATCTGAGTTTTGTTAAAACTCGGATAAAACTCAGATAAATTTGTCAAAACTCAACAATAATTCAAATGAACTTCTCTACTTCCGGGTTTCATCTATATTTGAGACCAATGAGAGCCTTGTCAGACAAGCTTTTGCATAAGCTTCCCAGCTCTATTTTCAAAAGTCAGTGGAACACTCTGAAGGGTTACACTCGTTCTTGAAGAAGGATGATATGGTAACTCCATTCCTAGCAGAAGTGCATACAAATATACACGAAATTCAAATAGTAGATAATTTACTAAGGAGAACTGAGTTAGAGCTGTCTTCAAAGTTAAATGGTCAAACTGAGAAGCTTGGTGACAAAATGAAAAATAATGAGGACCATACTGTAGAAAATAAGAGTATCTCATTAAGAGACTATTCCATGCGTGCAGAAACCATTTGCCTAGATGATATGGGTACTGTTTCAAAGGTACAGGAGAATGACACTCAAGAGGACATAGTTAAAAAAGTGGATGCCAGCATGAGTTGCTTGAATCTGAGTTTTTGTCCAGTTTATTAGAGATTCTAGAAAATTTATCTGAGCTCGGCGACATCAAAAGTCAAAATATGGAAAATCAGATTCTAATAAAAACCAAAATCCAAAACAAGAACAATTGATGACCATGATACAATCGAGAAAAGAGAGAGAGAGAGAGAGGGAAAACTAGCAAATGAGCAAACTGCTCTCTTTCAAATCAGTTGTAGAGAGAGAGATTTGGAAGAGACTTCAGATGAAAGAGTAAGATAAAGTAAAACTGATTCTATCTTTGAAGAAATGAAAGAAAGAGAATCGGAAGTCATGATGGCGACGGAAGGTGCTCTGCAACGATACTCCACAACTATGGAAAGGAACGGAAAATGAAAAGTGGGAGAGAAGAAGAAGGAAGGAGTTCTCTCGGACAATAAAGAATAAAAGAGAACTTGGCCTAGGAATGAGGGTTGAAAGGGGCAAATTAGTCATGAAAATATATGACGTGACATATTAGGAACCTTTCACCAAAATATCTCCAGCTGTCTGGACTATAGACATTAGAGAAAAAGTTGTTGGATTAGATGCCTCAGAAGACCGTGCTAAGGGATTGTTGGCTAATTTACCCTAATAAAAAAGCTATTATTGAAGGAGAAAAATTATTGACTAAGAATTTTAAAATAATTAAAGTGGTTATCTACAACAATGAAAAAGGAAAATATTAATTATATTTAATATTCGGGGCATATTCAATAAAAAAAATCTCAATAATGTTAAATAGTAGCCGATGAACACTTAAAAAAAAAACTGAGTTACAAAATGTGTCACCTCAAGCCATGACGAATTCATTTAAAAGGGCTTCCATTTTTAATTTGTTTTTGAATTGAGTATTTATTTTATTTGAAGATACGATCATCTAGCTATGAACAAACTTACCTTGGATAGTGGAATTCTGGTAAAGAAAATCGAAGAAATAAGATTCCTCCATGAGCCAAATTTCTTAATTATCAAACATAGAAAAATGTAAGTTATATTATAATAATTATTCAAATCTTTTAATGAAACCATTTCATTTTACTAAAATACGAATGGTTTTTATCCGTAACATTGTAAAAACAACAAAATGAAACGCATCTCCATAGGAACAAATAATTTAACTACATTATTGGAGAAGAAAAGCAGTGCGACACAACGAAAATTGAAACAAGTGGATAATGAATTATATATTTTGATCGCATTACTTTCTTTCTTATCTAAACTAATCATTTTAGATAAATTGGATCAACTCATTGATGGTTTCACATCTTTAATTATTCTTTACTATTATATCTATATTTCTCAGTTTTTCATTCATTATATTTTTTATATTCTTTAAATGTGCTTTCTTAGATGTGTTGTTTGGTGAATGGTCTATGGAAATTCCAATTCCTTTTCAATGAAATAAGACTTGGTCCTCATCTTTGAATGTTGAGTTTCATCATATGTAACGATTGGTGAATGATATGATGGATGCTAACCCCAAGGGGTAGCTCAGTTGGCCTAGGACCACGGTTTGCATCCAAAGGTTATAGGTCTGAAATTGCACTACCACACTGGGGCTACAGGAGAATTTATCTAGCTTCCTTCTTGGCCCGGAGGGATTAGTCCAGCCGAAAGGGTTTGGAACCCTTCGATAGCAAAAAAAAAATATGACGGATGCTTTTGCAAAGTTGGGGGCTTTGTTTGCTCCATTGTGATTTTTTTTTGTGGGTATTTAGCTCTAATACCATCGCATGCTTTCTTTTTACTCCTTTTTCTATGGTTATATCTTTTTTAAATCTTTAGATATAATTTACTTTCACAGATAAAAAAAAAATTCTTACTACCTCCTTTTATAATGTTTTTTATCTTTTTTTTCCTTTCTAATATTAGATTATTTAAATATTGTATGGCATTTTTTGTTTCCTTTTGTAATCAGGGGCAAGCATCCAATTCCCAAATGGGTAGTGTGGTTGATCTTCATAGCCATTGACATTCTCATGACATTTTAAATAAATCCATCTTCCTATGTTTTTTATTCTAATCCGGGTTTAAAGATGTTATCAAGATTCATCCCCACTCTGAATCTCACTTTATTACTGTGTGGCATATTGCCTTCCCACCTTCATCCATAAAATGTTTCTCTTGAACACCTCCGATCAATTTGCCAAGTTTGGGTGCGGTGGATTGCAAACTTACGAGGACCAGAGTGATAACCATACCTATCCATCTCCACATCATCAAAAGCTTGGTTGCGCACAACTTGCTTCAACCTCTGACATTACTCTGTAGTATATTGACAGTACAATGGCTTTTACCTTTGACATTTGCCCCGAAACAGTATAAGTCTAAATATTTCATATAGAGTTGTTGGTACTGTACTAATACGATATCACATGACTTAAGAATATCACCCGATATGTGTGATATCGTATACGCACGGCTGCACGAATAGTTCTAATTATTTTAACTTCTATCGTTCAAAGGCGAATAATGTCACGTTTAAAGGTCCGGCATTATCCCAAAAAAGTTGTCATTCAGTCCGGTGTGAATGTATTGAGAAAAAATAAAAAAGGTGCAGGAAACGACCTGGCAGTCGGCACTGATGTACAGGCAAATAGATGAAGACCCAATTGAAAAGGAGTTTGGCACTGACGGGCAATGGGTGAAGATCCAATAAAGAAAGACCTAGGATGCACAGTAATTGAAAAAAGACTTGACACCGATGGGCAATAGGTGAAGACTCGATAAGTAAAGACTTGGGCGGCACAGTTGGTAAGACCTAATTAAAAAAGACTTGACACCGATGGGCAATAGGTGAAGACTCGATAAACAAAAGACTTGGGCGGCACCGTCAGTAAGACCCAATTAAAAAAGACTTGGCACTGATAGAGAATAGGTGAAGAAAACTCGATAAATAAAGACTTAATTAGGATCCACAGTAGATGAAGACCGAATTATAAAAAAAAAAAAAAAAAAAAAAAAAAACCTGGCACAGATGGGGCAGCACGTGAAGACCCAACTAAAAGACTTGGCACGATGGGCTGTAGGTTAACACCCACATATGGACGTGGGATTGATGGGCAGTAGGTGATTGTTTATTTTCTGTAATGACAGTTGAAAACATTATCATGACATGGAGAAGGTTTCCACAAACTACATACTGTACTGAAATAGATTAAAATCATTTGAAGTCCATTTGATGCGGATATTCGCTTTCCATGACTTGAACCAACCATCTTGTACAAGGTTTCAAGTTTTACCCAAAGCTTCGGAGCAGTTTCTTCCTCCATCAATCTGGCCCATGTTGCTTGAATGCATCACCACCACCACTATATATGAACCACTTAATTTCTGAATCCCCCAAGTTTTTCCTGTCAAACTGCCGATCTCCTCTGTTAACATCGTAGATCTTGTCACTACGAGTTTATAAAAATAAGCAGATCTAAAATCTGGCTTCCAATGACTTTGATATCGCAGAAATAATTTACTGCACTTCTATCGATCAAACTTCCCTGATGACAGTCGGATTGCCAATATCTTGCTGCACTTTCGTAGAGCTATTCTCACCGAGTCCGCAGGCATAAACAGATCCAAGATCGGACTTCGGATCAAGATATAGCAGTTTGAAGGTTTAGCAATTAGCACTCCCATCTGGTCAACTCTGGCCATTGACTGCTGCTGACGTCAGCCCGCACGGCACATATAATACTGCTGCTTCTGGATGGCCTTCTGCTTAATACCACCATATACTCCATTGCATTTTTCATTTTATATTCAGTCTCTCCACCAAGCGCCAACGTCAAGACAAAGAAAACAGTCAGCAACCAAAAAAAAAAAAAAAAGGGCAAGACAAAGACAGAAGAGTCAAAACTATCCCTCTTGTTGGTTGTTTCAGCTCACAAGACATGGTGGCTATCCCTGGTCTGTTTCCTTTTCAGCAACTCAGCCCCACAGAGTCTTGATCCTCTGTTTCTCAATAGATCACCTTCTCCAAGGCGATCCAGAGTCTCCTTATTTGATCCGAGTGTGCAGTGTCCAGAGGCAAACATCTGTTTCTCGGATCCGACCCGAGTGTGGAAGCAAACATTTCCAGATTTTAGCTTCTTTAAGAGAGAAATCAGTGCGTGTCGCAAAACATGGCAGAGAGTGCAGTGGGTTTCCTGGTTAAAACCCTGGGTTCTCTTGTGCAGCAAGAAGCAGCTCTTCTTCAAGGATTGGTCGGGAACATTAATGAAATCCAACTCGAGCTGCAAAGCATGCACTCCTTCTTGAAGGATGCAGACAGAAGAAAAAGGAGCGATGATGATAGTGGAGTAAGGACATGGGTGGAGCAAGTAAGAGAAGCCACATATAAGGTCGAGGATATCATTGACATGTACATGTGGCAGATTGCGAAGCAAAACACTGGGAAAGGACTAATACGAAGAGCTCTCTACAACACCCTTCTCCTCCCAAAGCATTACTGTTACAAGCACCAGATTGCCTCTGAACTGCAAGCAATCAAATTTGAGATTCACGAAATCTCAGAGAGAAGGCAGCGATTTGGCTTCCATGAAGGACAGACATCCAAGGTGAAGAATGATGATGAATACTGGCAACGTTCTGGAGAATATTTACACTTCATCCCAGATGAAGAAATTGTTGGGATTGATGAAAAGAAAGATTTTCTAATTGGAGAGTTGACAGATGAAAGGCCAAAGCGTGCGGTGGTCGCCGTAGTGGGAATGGGCGGTCTTGGCAAGACCACTCTGGTTACAAAAGTTTATGACAGCCCACGAGTGAAAAATCACTTCGAATGTCATGCGTGGATCACCGTCTCCCAGTCTTACAAAGTGGACGATCTCATGCGAAACATGATAAAGGAGTTGTACGAGTCTAACAAGGAGGCAGTTCCAGACAGCATCAACAAAATGGAAGGCGGCCATCTTGTGCATACGGTCATCGATTATTTGCAGAATAAAAGGTATGTGATTGTTTTAGATGATGTATGGGAAACCATCAATTGGAACCATATACGAGTTGCATTTCCAAACAATCGATGTGGAAGTAGGATAATGCTCACAACACGAATACGTGATGTCGCATCGTCTTTTGAAGCTCAAAATATTCTCTGCCTTGAGCCTTTAGGAGAAGATGATGCTTGGCTCCTCTTCTGCAATAGAGCATTTTCGAACAAAAGTTGTCCTCCAGAGTTGGAGTCATGTGCAAAAAGCTTAGTACAAAAATGTGAGGGCTTACCACTCACAATTGTTACTATTGGGGGCCTCATGTTAACGAAAGAGAAGTCGAGCTTAGAATGGAGGAAGGTAGAAAACAGTCTTAGTTGGCAACTAAGCAACAATAGAAAAATGGGTGGGATGAAGAACATACTCTTGCTTAGCTTTGATGATTTGCCGTGCAACCTTAAATACTGTTTCATATATTTTGGCATCTTCCCTGAAGATTACACAATTCTAGAAAGAAGACTAATTAGGTTATGGGTTGCCGAAGGTTTTATAGAAGAGAGGGAAGGACACACATTAGAGGAGGTGGCAGAAGACTATATCAAGGAACTTACTAGTAGAAGCTTGCTGCAGATTATGGAAGAAGATTTTTCACAATATAGAAGGGTCCGAATGCACGATGTTCTCCGAGAGTTGGCTATATCAATTGGCCATGAACAGAACTTTTGTAGTACGCATGATAGAAAAAAAGAGATTTGGACCAACAAAGCCCGTTATTTGTCTATGCAAAATAGCATTGTGAACATTCAATCCAGCACTTGTCATCATCGGTCATTGATGTTGTTCCAAATAGAAATTCCATCTCTATCCTTGTGTAGCATCTCATCAAGATATAAACTATTGAGGGTGTTAGATCTAAGCAACTCTTCCATTGAGAGTGTTCCAGATGAATTAGTTGAGTTATTCAATTTACGCTACTTAAATTTGAGGGCTACAAATGTTGGGGAGCTTCCAAAATCCATAGGAAAGCTTCAACATCTACAAACTTTGGACATTTACAAAACTAAAATAAAGATCCTGCCCAAAGGAGTAGAAAAGTTGAAGAAATTGAGGCACATGTTTATACCGTCAGGCATACAAGCTCCGGATGGAATATTCAATTTGAATTGCTTACAGCGTTTATATAACATTGGTATAAACGATAATACAGTTAGAAAAGTGGGAAACTTGACTCAACTAAGAGATTTGGGAATTGTAAATGTGAAAAAAAATCATGGAAAAGAACTCTCTGCCTCCCTACAGAAGATGGAAGCCCTTCTATATTTGGAAGTACAAGTCATAAGCGATGAAGAAATTCTTGATTTGGATGCAGTATCTTCTCCACCAGCCCATCTCAAATATCTCTTGTTAGAAGGGCGTTTGGAGAGGCTACCTCCATGGATTGATTCCCTTCAAAACCTCACTGCCTTGGATTTACGAAGGTCTCATTTGAAAGAAGATCCATTGTCTTTACTTGAAGCATTGCCCAATCTCATATTCCTTTGTCTTATAATGGCATATGTTGGGGAGGAATTGTGTTTCCGTCATGGATGCTTCTTGAAACTCAAGGCATTGGCTATTTTTGAAATCCCTAATTTGAGTTTGATAAAAATAGAAAATGGATCGATGACTTGCATTAAAAAGTTCATGTTGGACAAGTGCCCTGAGTTGAAGAGAATACCTGAGGGCATGCAATACCTCACTTGTCTCCAGGAACTCCTCCTATACGACATGTCAGAAGAACTCTTACAGAGGATTAAGGCCGGAGGTGAACGTGTAAATCTTCTACACATTCCTTTTATTGGTCATTATAGCTCCACAAATGAATTCGAGGAAAAAAGTACACATACAAGCACCAATTGGAGAAGAAGAGGAAAAGGAAAAGGAGGTAACTAACTTAGTGCTATTTATTTATTTTTTACAGTTTTCTAGAGTATTTGAGGAAAAAAAAAACAAACAAACAAACAAGAAAAGGGATGGAAAAAAAGGGAGCACCACTTCTCTCTCTCTCCCTCTGACACAATAAATTCTCATTCTTTTTGGATTTGCTCTGGCCTTTGGGGCCTATATATTTTACAGATTAATCATATCTCTTTACTCCCACCCCATGTTGGCACTAGTAATAATTCCACTCAAAGTTTTATGAGGCCCGCCAATTGATTGATCAATCGATCCACGTGATTAACTGCACTCGTTTTTTTATTCTTTCAGAAAATCAAAGAAAGTGTGAAATTTAGTCTAGCAAAGAGCCCCACTGTGACAAAATAGAAATTTTAGTCAGATATTCATAAAAGAGAATATAAACTCTTACTCACTCCTGTGTTTTCTTTTTTTAGCCCAAATATTAAGGACTGATCATATCCCCTTTTTTTTTATTCTCATCTTGTGTTGGATTGTAATTTGTATGAGGCCCACCCACCACTAAATTAATCGATCGATCAACATGTGATCAACTCCAATCACGTACGTGCCCAAAAGATAATCATGCTAATACCCCAGTTTGGAGTTTGGATCGGCTTTAATTAATACTGGATGTAAAGTTATATAGAGATTGTATCCTCCTTGCTGGAGAGTTTTTCCCCATTTTAAAGTTACATGTTCCATCCGTGGGGCATGTGTAAAAATGAGTCCATCCAGATTATTCGGCTGCCAAAAATACGATCAACCATGCATTATTATCTATCCAATTAAAAGCCTTGCAGTGGAAAACTAGTAGAAAAATCCTTGGATCTATCTTGGTAAAATAGGAATTAGTCTTTAGCATGTGATCAATCTGACGTTCTCCCCAAATCTCATTTGTGTGAAATTTGTGTCATTTATTTTGAAGTTCTGGCTTTTATAGGGTGTGTATGCATTGCTTATGGCTTTGTAGGCATGGATATGAGATTTTTAATTTTCAATCTTCTTCCCCCCTTTAAACAGGTGTAGTTCCACATTTGAGCACAATCATGGACAAGCTCTCTAAACTTCACTTGCTTCATATGAAGGTATGGACTTGGCATCATGCATCTCCCAACCCCTTATTATTTTTCAATGGTTATCCTAAATGAAAAAAAAAGAAGGGTAAATTATCATTAATCTGAACTTATTGGTTGTAGTCATTCTCACTCAACCAAGTCGTTTGAATCATAAGATACGAATCAATTTTCTTAAAATTCCAGATATGAATTGTAGGATTTTGACAACAATGAATATGACCACTTTTGGTAGTGTTATCCATGACTAAGGGTCAATACTATAATTATCATCATAATCATTAGAGCCTTGTACCAACTATGTTGGGATTGACTAAATGAACTTTGTTTCTCCATTCTAGTCTTTCTTAGGCCAAAAGTGAAAAATTATTTTACATCATTCATATTTTAGTTGTAACAAGTTTTACACTAGTTGTCACCTGCTCAAGGCAACCCCTCCCCACTCACTTTTACCCCCCTGCTTGGTGAGAGAATTTTAAGAGTATTTACAAAAACAAAAGAAAGGTGAAAACAAGGGTGCATCGCTTCTCTCTCTCTTTGATTTTAATTGACTGAGCTTCAATTGTCATAGGAACATCAAGACTGGCTTGAATCAAGCCCAACATGCATTGGGTTGTGTATTAGGCCTGTGATTTGCGCTTGGACCTGATATCTGGACCTTTTGTATACTTAATGGCCTGGCCCAAACCAACATATTTAATAAGAAGGGGCATATATATATATATATATATATATATATATATATATATATATATATGTTTTACAAATCGGCTGGATCCCAGTTTAGCTATGATGGATTTATCTGGGTCTGGGCCTGAGTTTTAGGCCTAGTAACTGAATGGGCTGGGCTCATACAGGCTTCAAGCCTTCAACCGAACAAGATCCAGCCCCGCACCGTGGTCCTTATCCATCGGTTCTGGAGCTAGCAAATGCATGGTGGGTGAAGCAGGAATCAGGATGACCTGAAATTATACCTAGCATGAAGCAATAAACACTGACTGGGTCAGGTGAGTTTGAGGGTTTGAGCAATGAGTACTAACATTGTGGATGACATTTCTATGCCAACGAGTATCTAACCTACTTGTTAGTTGGGTTAAAACTAGCAAGGCAGGCCCTTGATAAAAAAAAAGAAAAACAAAAAAAACAAAAAAAAAAAGAAAGAAAGAAAACTAAATAATTTATTACAAAATTCATAAAATAATAAATCTTCAAATACTTATTAAATAAAATAGACTTTCATAAAAAGATTTCTTTTAAATCATGAGAATCATTTGGTGTGCACCTTACATTTTCAGATAGTAAATCATATAATATAAAGTTTGAATTAAAGAGAGATATAGGGACGGTGGTAAGATTGATATAAAATATCATAAAATATAAGAATAATTATTAATATTATAAGTGAGATAAGGTTAGAAAGTGTAGGTAGAGATTAAGAAAAACCGCTATAATTATGCATGAGATGAGGTATGAGGTTGGAAACTTTATGAATGACCTGGTAGGTAAATATATGTGAGTGGTATTAGGAAATTTGCTTTGGGTGTGATGTTTGGTGCAGATTGAATTTAAAAAAAAAAAAAAAAAAAGGAAAGAAGTTCCTGAGTGCAAGACTACACCACATGTACAGATCCAAAGGTATATTTCATAATGCATACAACCAAGAAATGCACTCTACTTGAGGTTGAAAACAGAGGAAAAGGCCTCGGGATTCTTCTTCTTCTTTTCTTTTGCTAAATAGATAACAACAAAAGAACAAACCAAATAATAATAATAACAATTAATAATAATAATAATAATAATAATAAAACCAGCTTCATTTGAGGTTTATAAAATAAAATAGGCTCAAGGGCCTAAGTGGGTCCGTTTATAACATAATCAGGGCCCTGATCTCAAATTTCAAAATGCTAACAACTTGCTAACAAAACATATACACATGGGCTCTCTCATTAAAAACTGTGCCCTGGTCAACAATTCCCTTACTTCTTTATCCCCATACATGTGAGGTCATCAAGTCATCATCAGGTCATAAGGTCATCACCATCTTTCCCCTTTAGTCCATTACATGTCAGGTCAAAGTCATCCTCTCCTCACTCAACACAGAACCATGTTCTATAATGGTGTGCGACGCTAGCAAAGCTAGGTTACTCGGATTGTGGACCCCACCGATCAACACCATTGATGGAGTTGACCTCCAGTGTCGCCCAGGGCCTCACTAATAAGTCTTTGGTCCGGATCAATCATCAAGTTACATCTATTAACCCCACCACATGATTAAATACATGAAAAAAACTAACATTCAGAACCCATTCTCCAGAACGATGTGGTTCCACACCTGCCCATCAAGGTCACTTGGAAAAGTGGGCCCCACTGCTCAAGAACCCAAGATGGGTCTGGTCTCTACGGTCACCCCACCATGTACGACCATATGATCGGGCCAGATCTGTGATCTGATCAATCATTGGGTCCCACAACCTGATTAAATACCAGAAAGTATCTACAAAGTGACTCACGCCCCAAGTTTCGAAATCATTAGATGGTGAGTCGGATGGGACCCACTCCTCACGAGTCCAACACCTCTAAGGTCGACCACTCGCCCGTGGGTCTTCCTCCAGATCCACGAATCGGATTGGTAATCAGTTGGCCCACCTGGGTCCCATGGTCCAAAACACAAGTACAGTCCCCAAACTATTCAAATCTAAGACTTGTTGGTCTGTTCATCATGCGTTCATCCTCTAGTTTCTCAATGGGTTTCCAAGAATCTCAATTCCAGCAATCCAATCTATATTAACATACAATTAACAAAATCTTGGATGATTTCAAAAGGGGTTTTTAAAGAAACAATGCAATGCAATGCAAGAAGAAAGGGAGGAACTCTTACTCGTGAGTGCAAGTCCAGCTGCGAAGGGGGCGACGAAATAGAGGTCCTGGCGAGCTCTGTGTGCGGTGAGATGGAGCGGCACCGGTTTCGGAGTTCGACTGTGGTGCGGACGAAGGGGATCCGAAGCGATGGGCTTAGAGATGGAGAAGAGAGGATGGAGATGGGAGAGGTTTCTATGTAGGGAGACAAGGAGTGGAGATGATGGGATGTGGTGACGAAGGAGATGGCGATGATGAGTGTGATTACGAAGGGGGCGACGAAATAGAGATGCTGGCGACCTTTGCGTGCGGCAAGATGGAGCGGCACTGGTTCCGAAGTTCGGCTGTGGTGCATACAGAGGGGATCCGAGACGATGGACTTGGAGATGGAGAAGAGAGGATGGAGATGGGAGAGGTTTCTATGCAGGGAGACAGGGAGTGGAGATGATGGGATGTGGTGATGAAGGAGATGGCGAGGATGAGTGTGATGAGATCTGCGTTATGGGGGAGGGAAGAGTTTCCTGGATCTGGGACTCTCATTCGCAGATCTCAGTGGACTCTCCTCTCACGTGAAATCAATTGATCCCTCCCTCTTTCCCTCTTTTTTCTTCTTTTGTATTTCTCTCGAAGGAGAGAATTTTCATGGATGAGGTTGCAAACCACCCCCGTACACCTCTCCCTTTGCTTGAATATATATAATTGTCATCCCAAATCTAACAAATTCATCATATCGTGTCAAAACTATCAACTTGAATCGCTTCAAGTCCACAATAAACTCATGGCCAAATTGAACATTGAATTACCAAGCATTTACGGGGTTGGGTTCTGAAGTAGCCAGCCAGGGCCTCGAATTTGATCCCAACTCTTAAATTTTGAAAGAATCACTATAGTTCCACAGCGTTTAAACCGACCCGACCCCGGATTAGACCCCGGCTTGGTCCATTATGTCATAATACAAATAAGGAGTTAGTGATTGGTTAGAGTTGTCAATCCGGCCCTTTGGGTGGATAGCCGGGCTCAGCCCGCCAAAGACGAAAAAAATGAGGGCTTTTCTTTTAGAACTAAGGCCTAAGGCCTAAGGGAGGGTGGAGCCCAATCTTAAAAAGCCCGTAACCTTGAGAGTCGGGCTAGGGCTTAACCAAGCCCAGCCTAAAAGCCAAAAACCCTAAAAATCCTGCGGTTCTCTTCCATAAGCCAATAAGCTCGCAGTCATTTTGGATTGACTTTGGCCACAATCTCAAGTCATTTGGGGCCTATATATCTTATAGATTGATCATCTCTCTTTAGATTGATCATCTCTCTTTACTCCCACACTGTGTTGGCATTGGTAATATTAACAATTCCACTCAAAACTTTATGAAGCCATCATTGGATTAACTGCACACATTTTTTTTTTAATTCTTTCAGAAAATCAAAGAAAGTGTGAAATTTAAGGAATGATCATCTCTCTTTTTTTTACTTTTTATTTTTTATTTTTTTTTATTCTCACCTTATGTTGGATTGTAATTTGTATGAGGCCCACCACTAGATTAATCGATCGATCTACATGTGACTCACTCCACTCACATTTCGTTTTTTGAAAATTAAAGGGAGTTCATCATGTGCCCAAAGAATAATCATACTAATACCCCATTCTGGAGTTTGGATCAGCTTTAACTTATACTAGATGTAAAACTATAAAATGTTTCCTCCTTGCTAGAGAGTTTTTCCCCCATTTTAAAATTGCACGTTCCATCAGTGGGGCACACTTGCCCCACTAGTTAAAATGAGTCTATCTGAATTATTCATCTATCAAAAATATGATCAATCATGCATTATTATCTATCCAATTAAAAGCTATGCAATAGAGAACTAAGTAGAAAAGGATAGAGAACTAAGTAGAAAAGGGAGGAGATTTTATTTTAAAAGTCCGCATGGCAACCTTTGATTTGGAACATAGGAATGCTCAATTTACCTCATTTTTTATTTTATTCAGCCGAGCTGATTTAAAATACTTTTAAATTTTTTATATGTAATATTCGTTCTCTAGTATAGAAAATTCTACTGCTAGTAGATCCGGATAGTGTAACGCTTCTGTAACGAGAAGCCCTCTCGATTGTCTTTAGCATGTGATCAATCTGACGATCTCCCCAAATCTCATTTGAGTGAAGTTTGTCGTTTATTTTGAGGTTTTGGCATTTACAAGTTATGCATTGTTAATGGTTTTATAGGCATGGATATGGGATTTCTAATTTTCAATCTTCTTCCTCCCTTCAAACAGGTGTAGTTCCACATTTAAACACAATCATGGACAAGCTCTCTGAACTTCGCTTGCTTCATATGAAGGTATGGACCGAGCTTCATGCGTCAAGTGTGCTTCATCCCATCTCGTTATTATTTTCAATGGTTGTCCTATTTGACACTGTAGCAAGGCTTGATTCTTCTTTTTGTGCTAGAATTTATATTTATGACAAATGTTTACAAAATTAGAATCTTATCACTAATCATTCATACTCATAAATCAAATTATGAATTTTAGGATTTTTTTTTTCTTTCTAATAAAAACAAAATAATTAATAATAAAAAAAGAAAAAGAAAAAAGTAGTTATTCATAATCCATCCATTTTCCCATACATAGTAGTATAAATAAAATGACAAATTTTGTCTATCATACATATCTAGAACATCATGACTTGTACGAATAAATAATAGGTGATATGTGTAACTAGTATTAAAAGATTTTGTTAACTATTAAATAATATTCAAAAAGTAAAAACGATAAAAGAAAGAAAAAAGGTAAATTGTTATTATTATTAACTTATAGGCTGTAGACATTCTAACTCAACCGAGTAGTTTGAATCATAAGATACGAATCATTTTTCTTAGGATTCGACCTATGCATTGTAGGATTCTGACAATAATGATTATAACCACTTTTGTTGATGTTATCCATGATTAAGGGTCAATAGTGTCGTTATCATCATAATCATTGGAGCCTTGTACCAACTTTTTTTGGGGTCGGCTAAATGAATTTTGTTTCTCCATTTTAATCTTTCTTTGGCCAAAAGTTAAATTTCATTTTCTCATAATTCATATTTTACTTATAATAAGTCTTACACCAGCTGTCACCTACTTAAAAACAACCCTTCTCACTTTTTTACCCATGCTTGGGACCGGGTGTTTAAACCAGCAAAACTTGGCAGAGGTAACTGTCAATACTAAACTATTAATTGTATGCCCAAACTTACAGTGGGAGCTGAATCCTACAACTGTCAATTGTATTCTCATAATTCATATTAGAACAGTACTTTGTCATGTCCCTTGCATGAGACTACGTATGTTCATTTTGAGTGATTTAGAATTTCAATTAGCGGGTATCACTGTAGAGTACCACTTACCTCAACGAATTATCCCGTGAATGAGAGCCTAAAGGATCCTACCTCTATATATATATATATATATATATATATATATATATATCAGAGAGGACCAGAAGTTCTTCATGCTCTCTCCTTGCTTTTTTTTCATCCTCTGTCCTCATCGTGGAATTTCACTCCTTCAGCCCAAGATTCCTCACTTTTACCCATGCGACCCCCTGTACACCGATGATTTACATGCAAACCACTAATGGAAAGCTTTCCATATATGATTTCATATACATTTTTTTTTTTCAAAATATGACCCACGTACATGACGGAAGATCAAAATGATCCAGCCATGTAACCACGTCTATGGTGATGATTTTCACGTAACTCGTGACAAATTTCTGTATGCAAGGTCACTGAGGGATGGCCAGACACACATCATATCACATGATCTTTTATACTGTTGTCCATAAATCTTAGCCAATTTGATATTCCATCATCGTAACACAGGAATTTCTTGAATTACACCAATCTCATTTTTTACACCTATTCCAATGGACTACATCATTAGATCGACAGTCCATTTTTTAAGAAAGTGAAACCTTGTGGTTGATCAAGGAGTGAGGATGTTAAGGTGGGCCCCAAACTTGCAGGGAGGTATGGCACATCCATATCTTTGGATCCTCCCAGACCCATCCAAGGTGGAGCCCCAAGTGGGACCTGCAGCAAGGTCCATAGCGGGTCCCCATGTGCAACACCCCCTCTATACATATACAAGGCTCATCGCTTGCGCACCTTGATGGTGTGGACCTTATAAGTCCCACCTAGGGATTGGAAGCGGGATTGAAAGGTCTTGATGAGCCCTACCTCTCTACAAAATCTCATGCCTATTAGATCGTCTTAACCCTTGACTCATGGCTTATTTGAGGGTTTGGCTCAGGATAGATCGGAATAGAGAAATAGAATTTGTATAGCCGATTCCAATATAGTTAGGACAAGGCTTTGATGATGAACCCTTGATTCACGGCATACTAATTTAGTGGTTTAAATTAAAAGAAATTCAGGTGATCCAATGGCCCACTCATTTTGGATTGGTGTAAACTTATGGAATCTGTTGAAATTCAGGGGGTGTGTGCATTGGGCTCTCCTGTGGATGCATCTCATGAGAGTCATAATATGGGTCCTCCCTTTTAGGAACATGGAAGCTCTTTATGATCAATTCCCCCCACCCACCCAACCAATACACACACATAAACCTTGCACCAACCCAGATTTGACACATCCTAACCCTTTGATTCTCCTTTTCTATTAATGATGAAGTTGTATTGATAGGGTTTTACAGAAAAATCTCCCTTTCTCTCTCTCCCCGCTACTAATAATGTTGATTTATCTCCCATTCGGATTTGGGCTTCTAGATTAGGGTTTTTAGGTTGGTTACATTGGTAGTTCGACCAAGGATCTTGACTATTTTTTTATTCTTTGTATGTTACAAAGATCATATTGGGTAGTAAACTTTCGAGTTTCATTTATTTTCTTCGGTTTGGGAGTTGGATTTTCATTTATTTTTAAATATGCATTTTGTTTTCAGTTTGGCACTGGGAGTTGCAGAATCAATTTTCAAAATTTTGGGAGTTTTTGTAAATTTTTTAAATTTGTATTTGTATTTCAGTTTGGGACTGAGAGTTGGCGAATCGGATATTAATGTGAGGTGTTGCAGTCCTTCATTGAATTCGGCTTTCTATTCCTCAGTTTTGGGGTATATTTTGGGTTTAAGGAATTGTAGCTTCTGTGGCTTTTCTCTTAACCATTGGATTAGCTCACTGATTGAGAGTTTATTTCTCCAATTTTATTTTATTATTTGTGCTCCATTTTAACTCGCTTATGTTTTACAACATTGGATGTTTGATCAGTAGATAATTTAGTTAATCTTGTTTAAGTCTTGTATATTAGATGTAAAATAGAGAGGAGACATTATTTTTAATATGCAGGATTGTGTGTGTATGTGTTTTTTATGTATGGATGAGAGAAATTAATGTGTGTGGCGAATCGGATATTAAAGTGAGATGTTGCAGTCCTTCATTGAATTCAGTTTTCTATTCCCCAGTTTTGGGGTATATTTTGGGTTTAGGGAATTGTAGCTTCTTTGGTTTTATTCTTAACCATTGGATTAGGTCACTGATTGAGAGTTTATTTCTCCAATTTTATTCTATTATTTGTGCTCCATTTGAACTTGTTTCTGTTTTACAACATTGGATGTTTGATCAGTAGATAATTTAGTTAATCTTGTTTTAATTTTGTATATTGGATGTAAACTCGAGAGTAGGCATTATATTTTATATGCAAGATTGTGTGTGTGTGTGTGTGTGTGTGTGTGTGTGTGTTTTATTTATTTTATGGATGAGAGAAATTACTTATTAGACATTTAAAAATTTTATGGTTGGAATGTGTTTGATGTTGCAAATGGAATTTCATGGTTAATTTTGGTCTCAGATAGTGCCTATTTTCTGTTTATGCAGGGATTGGAAGTACATTTTCGATGACTCAATTTGGGTTCAAAGTGTGTTGGTGATTGATGCTACAATGGTGATGGTGTGGTTTGTATTGGCATTAGATGTTTGAGACTACATTGGGGTGATTCATATTAATATTTGTGTGACATAGGCATCAGATGTGTGAGACTGCAATGGGGTGACCCATAATAATGTGTGTGATATTAGCATTAGATGTTTGATACTGCAATGGGGTGATTCATTAATATTTGTGTGATTTGTATCTTGAAAGGTGTTTTTTTAAGGCATGTTTATTTCGACCTACAATGGTGATGGTGTGATTTCAATTGACATTAGATGTTTAAGGCTACTATAGCATGATTCGTATTAACATTTGTGTGATTTGCATTTTAAAGGTGTATCTTTTAGGCATGTTTGTTTGATCCTGCACTAATGATGATGTGATTCGTATTTGAATGAGATGTTTTAGTCTATCATGCGAGATTCCTATTAATTTTTTTGAATTCATAGGTTATCTACATGTTCGAGCCTACAATGGCGTTAGATGGTTGAGCCCACAAAGTCTCAGCCAAGCTTGATTTATTTGTATAATAATGATCAAGTTCTGAGCATGGTGGAATACACCTACTGCCTCAATCTTGATCATTGGATGAGTTTGGACAATTGATGAGCAGAAAGCCCAACATTTGACGATTCGTTAGTGTGGACTAACTTAAACTCAAGGTGCTGCCAAACAAACAGGAGGTAGTAAAGAGGATTTCAAGTTTAACACCTCAAAGAAATCCTAGGTATCCAAGATGCCCAGATGTGTTGCCAGCATCAGGAGAATGGGTTTCTTCCAATGGTTTAGAGTCACAGCTTTTAAATGTAAAGTTGTTCTCAAGATTTTTGGTTTTTCTATTTTATCCTTATAGGAGTCAGTCCTATAATCAGTTTGACCACGGTATATTAATATAAGTTCAGGCAGGCCATGCATTTACTTATACCATAATGATTTACATGTAAACCATTGGAGTTTTAAAGGTGGGCCCACTAATGGACAGCCTTCCATATACAATATCACATACTTTAAATAAAAAAAAAATTATGACCCACTTGAAGGAAGATCAAAATGATCCAATCATGTAACCATGTCTATGGTGATGATTTTCATATAACTTGTAACGTATCTATATTGGCACGCTCACTTTTAGATGGCCAGACACGTACATCATATCACATGATATTTGAATGGGCAATGGTTAAAAAAAAAAAGATACCGTAATAAATTGTATGTAGAAGGTCATATATCAGTTTGTGGAGGACCATCCATCGGTGGATCTACCTAGCTATAAAATCCATTAGCTTGTTACGGTTTATATGCAGATATTACCTTCCTGATCTTCGATTAATGTGCGATTTATAGAGAGAAGAAAGTGGGAGAGGACTGAGGAGAGGGTGGAAGAGTGACTTGTCTTGGAGCCAAGATCCTTGAGGCTCTCCCAAAACAAAAAAATTGAGGGATACAGGTGAAACTTCCACAGTGTGGCTCATCTGAATTTTGAACAAGAACTTCAGCATATTAAAAGATTGATGACATTAATTTCACAAGTGAGGATGGGTGGACCCACCAAATGATCAATGGCCCACCTCCCAAAAGTCCTACAAAAAGCAATCATTTTCATTTCCTCCGTCCACTTGCATCCGCTTCCTTTCATTCTTCCCATGGCGGCATTTTCTTCTCTTCTTCCTCTCTCTCCCCTCGTTCCAACAAAACCCTTGTCTTCTCTTGCTCCAATCCCTCCAATCATCTCAACCATTTATCTCCGTTCCCCTCCATCACCTTCTCCTCTCCATCTTCATGCCTCTAGAAGAATATCCAACTACACCCAGGTACGCTTTCCAAAACACCCATCTCTCTCTCTCTCTCTCTCTGATTTTCTTTTCTGGGTCTTTTTTTCTTCATTTAATTTGAGATGAGAAGAGAGAAATTCTCTGCCTTTTGATTTGCAGACAGAGAGAAAGAGCCATTGAAAATTGCTGCATCTGAAATTTTGCCCAGGAAGGCGGCCTGGTGTCGGGGCCTCGTCGGTGGGGTGGCGGCGCTTTCGACGAAGACGATGGGGATGATGAAACTGACGACGAGGACGACGAAGATCGGAGCCTGGACCTTCTCGTCCGGTTTATTCAGAACGTTTTCCGGAAGATCTCCCGGCGGGCAAGGAAGGCTGTGCGGTCGGTGCTTCCAATAGCGATCTCCACCAGACTGGTAATTTTCTTCTGATTGCTGTAATTCAATTTGATTGATTATGTATACATAGTTTTGAGGGGAAAAAATCTGGGTCTTTAGCAGTTTGAGCGTATTTGATCTGGGGTGGTGCTGGTGAACCGCATCTGATTGCTTTGTTTGAATTTGATAGATTATGTATGAAGTGAATTTCAAAAAAAAAAAAAAAAATCTGGGTCTGAAGCGATTTGGGTGTATTTGATTTGGGGCGTTGCTAAAATTGTGAATTTTGTATGGTGGGATGATGTTCTTCTCCATTTGCTTCTGTAAATTTATCTTGTTATCTCGCTATGTTGATTTTGCTTCATTTTCATGCTACCCAGATCATGATGTGGATCTAGTAACAAGTTCATCCTCCCAAATACTAAAGAGCTTGTGATTTGGTTCTGGAGCATGTTCTATATGATTTTTACTTCTCTTTTCTGGATTTAATAGGTTTCTGCATCTGAATTCTCCAATTGATTTCAGTGGATGATGTTTCTAATAAAGTTTGATATAATTTCTGGGTCTCACGTGATATGAGTTTATGGAATCTGGGGTGATGCTGAAATAGCCAATTTTGTATGGCGGGATAATGTTGTCTTCTATTTCGTTCCGTAAATTGAAACCGGCGTCTCACTATGTTGCTTTTGACCCATTTTTGTGCTGCTCAAAAACATGACGTGGGCTAGATTCCATCTCCTCAAGTATTGTAAATATTGTGATTTGGTTTTGGAGCATGTTCCATTAGACCCTTACTCCTGTTTTCTGGTATATTATAGATTTCCATGGATGTCACAGAAAACTAGGGTTGGTGATCCAGTTTCCACCTATCGTTATAACTGTCATAATTGATGTGACTTCCTGTTTCCAATGCTTCTTGGAATGCATGTAACCAATGGATCCCTGTTCTGTTTAAACAGTAGTCTCTCCTGATATTGGGTGTCTCCAATCAAGCAACAACTTGCATATGATTTTTAGTAGAATTTGCTTGTCGGTGTTATTCAATGCTTGAGCCTTCTAACCATAGGGGGGTCCCAAACAAGGAGTCCTCAGGGTATGTTTTGATTTAGAAAACTATAAGGGGCCACCTAGATCTATAGGTTGATATTCACCCAATAATCACTTTACGGAGCTTGTCTTTCACCTTTTATTATTGTTTGTAGTGCCTTTAGGATTAAGAATGGATGTTCTTCTAATGGTGATCTTTTTGAGTAAATTTTAACTTATTATATCAAGATAGTCACAGTACAGATCTCCATTGAGTGCATAAGCCTATTTCGGTATTGTTTCCTTCCTAGACTTGGATGCATGATGGTACTGAAGCAAGGTTATGTCATTCTTTAAATGCCAGAACCTACCCATAAGTGAGTTGACTCGTATATTTGGTTCTGCGACAGTGTCTTGGAAGTTTTACTGGAGAATGATTTGGAGAATCATTCATATTGGTCTTAGCGGAGACTCTCCATCTTGAATTTCTACTTTTAAGTTTTCGTGATACTCTCATGCTCATCTGGTCTACTCCCAACTTCTTTCATGGAAAGGATATTGTTGGCTTCATTCGAGTTATATTTGTTATTAGGAGTTTGTGTGATCCTCGTAGGCTTCAAAGTGAAACTACATCTTTGGAAGGTGAAAGCATAAATAAGTATTTTCCTTTCTGTCATTATGCACCTCATGTTCATGAAATCAAGGATAATTGAAGAGAATGTGGACAATGTTTTCATTGAACCAAATCAAGTTATCGTACTTTCCTATTAGTTAGTGTTCAGCCAACAGATGTGTATGTTGAGAATTACTGCATTAAACCCAGTAGCGCAGTCAGAAAACCATTGACACATGGCCTAGGTTGGACCAAATGTGGATGTTGATAAATCCCGGTTTCAAAATGGAAGATGAGATGATATACATTATTTTGAAATGCAGGACTTATGTTTTTCAGTCCAATCCCAGTCCCTTATCTTTGCAGTTTGTAATGGAGATATTTTTGCCTTGTACTATGTTTGCAGTCGCAACACAATGGCAATGCAATATATATTGCTACTTTTTTAATCACAAAAAATGGTACTATATTTGCAGTCACGGTACAATGCAATTTATAATGTGTGTGTTTTTTTTTCAAAAATGGTTCATCATAAAAACATGACTTGGCTGCCCTTTTTTTTTTTTTTTTTTGTTGAACATATTATTATTTTTGCTGAAAAGAAATTGAAACACGAGATATATTAATCTTTAAAATGACTAATACAATTGGATACAGGTGCGGTTCTCAGTTAATGGAGTCATTATATTGGCATTCTTATGGGTTCTGAAGGCATTCCTTGAGGTACTGTGGTATACACTGAACATGCATTCATTTAGACACGAATGTTGTTGTTATTAGTAAAAAATAACAATCTTTTGGTAATTGTTTGAACATTTGTAGAGGAAAGGCTGAAGTTGTGTTTAGAATCATTTTAAATGTCTTGTTAGTTGTTAACTCTATTGAATTATTAGGTTGATTTCCCTTAAACACATTTAAATCTTGTGACCTATATTTTTTAAGGGACTTTTACAAAAAAAAGATCCCCTTAAAATGGAGTAAAACAACGGAGATACAAAAAAAAATCCCTTAAAATCGAGTAAAACGACGGAGGGCCCAAACTTCTTACAACGATGGGAGAGGACCTCCAACCATTTTTGTTATTTTTTACCTTTTCACCCCCATTCCATGATATCGTGGAATATCAATTATTCTATGATATCATGGAATCCTCAACGTATGCTATATTGTATGTGGAAGTTTATGAATTAGCCATACTCTTTTAATCCTCAACGTAAGCTATTTTATATAGAATATGCTCTAAGAAAATTATATGGATCAAATAAAGATGTAGCTATTTGTCGAGCTGGTGCTATTAGACTTTTAAAAAATCTTTATATGGAGTATTGTGGGAGATTTAGTACACCTGATACAACGTTTTCGAACTTGGATGGAGATGATTTGATCAAAAGAACTAATAATATTGATGATGATTTTTTAAAGTTTGAGGAAGAAATGACTCAAGGTAGGGTTGCGGAAGAAAAATCTTAATTAGATTGTTATTTGGATGAACAAATCTTAATTAGATTTACCCCTTGGATAAATGCGGGTTAGCATCAGGTTGAGAGTTGGTGGTGGTATAAGAAAAAAATAATTTAAAACGAACTTTCTGCAAAATGTTTCATGTGGCTGTCAATATTGAGTTTGGATTTAGAATACAAAATAATTATCTTTTTTTTTTAAGTGCAAAGCATAATAGATCTTCGATCTATCTAGAATTGCAAGAACCAATGGATGAGCTTATACTGTGACATGGTTAAGTCCTACTTATGTAGTGAGTGCCTTGATCCATGTATAGATACATATAAAATTCAATCAAATAGAAGTATGGTTCGTTTTATAAAATTAGAATGTACTCCTCAAGTTTTCAAATTGTCTAACAAAGTAAGTGTCATTTTTGTAAAAAAAAATTAAATAAATTATTTTACTTAATGAAACTGATATGAGTGTTTTGGGCTAAATAGGAGAATGTTAGTCTTATCCACTGAAGTGGTGTTGCTACAATCACTCCTTGGATTCAGTATTTTGAAATAGAAAGATCCTTGGTTCTAGACCCAATAAAGAGTATAGTTTCCAATTTGAATTGGATTTCCATGATTGTAAGAAATCCATCTAGGTATTTTATAAAGAAAGCCTCGGTCCCTCCTGTAGCCTCATTCAAAATGAAATATCCACTGTCTAGTTTGTCAAATGAGGAATAGAGGGGAAATTGCTATTATAGATTTGGGTTGTTTGAGCACCCAATCAAGGATCCAGACCGTCCATCTTGTGTTTCCTCATGGCGATAGGTATGCCTTGATATGAGACTTATTTACTGGCTTTCTGAAAGGAGGACCCTATTCAAATGCGAGACTTTACCAGCTCCTTTTTCGCAAGTGGGAGATGTGAAAGTGAGTTTCACACCTATTTAGGTGTGAGAATTTTCATGTAAAAAGGCCTTATTTACACACCAATTTCTTTTTTTTTTTTTTTTTTTTTTGCTCGATTGGCCCAATGGCCAGGACATAGGAAGTAAAGGGCTCCCACCAGGGTTCGAAACTTGGGCGAAGCTATGGGAGCAGGCGCCTTATCCACAAGGCCAGCCCTCGAGTCCATTTACACACCAATTTCACTAGCACAAATGTGATGATATTTAACCGCCACGCATGGGAATTATTTACATATGTAAATGATTGCAAACAAACAGCCACTGAAGTAATTCCTGTGAACAAATGGGTCATCACATTGCCGATTCACTCAAGTGAAACCGGTACACAATTGCCTATGACTAGAACTATAGTATGTTCTCTACTGGGAGGTGTCAACGGACATGCTAGTTACATTGTTAACAAATGATGCCTGCAACCGACTTTCGTTGAAGAAGTATCTAAAGACTTGTTCCAACTATGTAGGGGTCACCATCATCAAAGACTTGTTCCAACTAAGAAATTCTATGAAATCATCATCATCAAAGACTTTTTCCAACTAATAAATTCTATGAACTCATCATCATCAAAGGCTTGTTCCAACTATGTTGGGGTCAACCAGAGCCAGAGGGAGGTAAGGTTGACATTGCCCCTCCTCAATTTCTTCGTAGTTTTGTTTAAAATGGAGAAAATCTAGGAATTCAAATGGGCATTTAAGAAAATTTTATACCTTTTTGCCCCTCCTCAACATTCTTTGCTCTTTACAAATAAGAGAAAATTTAGGAAATAATATGGGCATTCAACCATTTGGTATCCCGTCTTTAGGCAAAATGTTCTCCTTGTCATCTTCCTTACATCGGCAAGTGGGCATTTCAAATCCAAAATGTTCTCTTTCTATTTCAATTAAAGCCTTGTATCTTCAGTGGAGCTCACTTAAGAAAAATGAAAATAGGATTCAAGTGCAAATCCTCTAGAGCTGATCTTCAAAGTGGGCCATTAAAAAGTATCTAAACCTTCTAAAAAGAAATGTCCTATTCTCTACAAACATTAACTAAATATGATTTGGGCCCAACATCAGATTAATTTATATGAAATCTTTGAGTTATTTATATTATTTTATTTGAGTATTCATAAGTTATTAATTTGAAGGTGGGTGGGTCATTTGAGTAAAACCTGAGGAGGGCTATACGTCACATTAAAATAATGTTTTTTCAATAATTTGGATGTTTATAAGTGGGCCCACTGTTAAAGAACCCTTTCGTGATTCAATTGAATTTTTTTTTTCCCTGTAGATAACTTTGATGGGCCTTGAATGAGAAATTTCACTCCAATACGATGAAGACCCATTTGAAGATCTCTACAAAATATTTATATTTTTAAAATATTTTAACTAAATATTCTGAATATTCTTGTTTCGACTATGGACCATTTAAGTGAAAATCTTAAAAAGATTATATAGGGGGAAGGACTTTTTTTGTTAGTAGTTTTGATTTTTCATAAGTAGACCCATTGATATTCTTGATCAGTCATTCTTGCCCCCTCTAGAGTAAAATCCTGGCTCAAGTCATTGGGGTTAGCATGCTACATGAAGTTTATTTCTCTGTTTCAGTCTATCATATCAAATCCTTGGATAGGTTACACTTCTTCAGATTTATCCTTTACTTCCATCCATGTCCTCTTCGGCCTACCCCTTTTTCGCGAGGCACTATCAACTTGCATTGATAATTTTTTTCTCATCAACATTGTTGTTGGCCTACGCTAGACATGTCCAAACCATGTAAACAAGTCTATCTTAATTCATCATAAATATTGATGCTACCCCTAAATGATCCGAATGTGCTCATTTATAATTCTATCTTTCCTAGTTTTGCCATACGTCCATCCCAACATTCTTATCTATGCCACACATTTTTTTCATTTGTTGTTTCTTGATTGGCCAGCATTATGTTAAATTGGTCATATTGATGTAATTGTTGTCCTGTAAAATATTTTCTTCAATCCTGTTGATATACAGTGATAACGAAGTACTCTTGAAGTAAGTCCCCACTTCAACCATTCAGCTGTTATGTTTGATATCCTCATCAATTTCTCTATCTTGCTAATTATAGATTTAAGGTATAAGAAGGAATCTCTTTATGTTATCTCTTGAGCTTCATTTCTCACGGGAGTTACATCTCTTTGCACATTCCCCCTACATTGTTCTTTGCAAATGCATCTGGATTCCTTTGTTGCATGCTCTACTCATGAAGGGTATTGAAATTCCTGGGCTATCTTATTGGCTGAAACTAAAAAAGAAATCATGACTGTGACCTACCATATGAGAACAGCATCTGGATTCGATCGTTCTCCCTAAAATAAGTTGCTATGCAATACTTGTAAGCATAATCTTAATATTAATATACGGACAAAATGCATAGAGTCACAGACTATATGGCTTATACCATATTCCTGAAAATATGTTGTTATGGAGTGCTTGTAAGCATCATCAATATATGGACACATCCCACAGTTCTGCAGAAACCATGGCATGACCTTTAGTCTTGAACTATGACTTGTAGACCGAATGACATTACCACCTGACAATCGTTCCCCCGTATTTACCGTGTTTTACTATGTTGTGGGACTCAAAGGGCCTGATTGATGCAAGTTTAGATTTGATCCCAAGTTAGAGCCTCTCGGAGATAAATTTTCACAGCGAAGTATTTTTTATGCTTCCTGAAATTTCGATAGTGTCCCCATAAAATTGGTCGAAAATTAGGATGGAGGGAATTGTATTCACAGAGTCCATTTCTCATGGAATTCAGGCCAGCCATCCAACATATCATACTTCCATCTGGAAGTTTATGAACGACTTAGAGTCTTCCTTCGTTAAAATGATCCAATGTAAACCTGCAAAAGAACATGCCAAAAATATTTTTTGGTTTGCTGGTTAAACATACTTGATAAAACATAGTAGATGGATGTTTCATGGGCCAAACCTACACTGTTTATGACAATAACCTGGCATTGTTTCTAATGGTAGCCTGAACTTTACCTGATTCCCCTAATTCAACAAAGTTCCTTTATGTTTTTGGTGCACTTGTAGGTGGTGTGCACGCTTGGCAGCATAGTGTTTGTAAGCATCTTACTGATTCGTGTGATTTGGTCGGGAGTATCGTACTTTCAAGAAAGCCGTTTTGTTGGTAAAACAAGTGGGACCGATGATGATAGCAATGCATGGACCGGTGCACAGCCTGCAATGTGATCCATCTTTGGTCTCTTGCTTCCAAGGTATAATAGCTTAATCAGATTGGGGAAGTCAGTCCTCATATCTCAATGCAGCAGAAGAAAGAACAATAATGTGCTGACACTAATGGTTTCCCTTGTTTAAGTGAGGATCCAATGTGGCAGTGGTTGATAATGTAGAATTCTGAAATGGTTACTGTAAGCAAAGCTTGTTCAAATTCTTGATTACTTTTGACTTACAGTAGAGGAAGGGAGAGGCTCAAGCTGTTACTTTAGATATGAATTTTGCTCTTGGTATTTGTAGCTTAATGCCTTCAGTAGATTTACATATTTGTTAATGCCTGCCTGATTGCATCTCTGGGTGCATCTTAGGTCTGAAAACTCTTCATTATTGTTGATGAAAAACAGAACTAATGAGCCATCTATGCAGGATCAATTTGTTTATGGCTGTTGTGGTTTCAGTTGCAGCATCTAATTATGTAATCACCCATGTCACTTGGGGTGATATATTAAAGCTCAAATATTTCGTTATTTTCAAATATCTGTTTATTTCTTTCCGACGTTTTAGTTTTTTCAGGTAGGCAAGTAGGGGATGGAGCTGCAACATCACAGCTGCACCTTGAACTTTCCTAAACATAACCAAAGGTGGTTTGCTATGCTACTTTTAAAACAAGCATATCTTATATTATGGATATAATTATTCGACCTTTATATATTACTAGCAATTGTTCGAAGTTTGACAAAATTGAGAAGTGGAGAAGACTTGGAAAGATATGGATGCAAAAAATAAAGCTAAGAAAATGTTACTAAACCCAAGTTCAAAACTAATGACAACTTGTGCATGAAGTTAGGAACTCAAGAAAGGGATTCAAAAGTTCTTCGAAGTCAGATATCTGAAAACTATGGATCTCAATTATATTAGGTGTAATGGGGATGAAAATACTAGGGTAATATGATGAAGAATAGGTAGGGTAAGAAAGCAACAGGGACAAGAATCTAGTATAGAGAGCAAGCTTGGGTCTATGCTAGGCATCCATTATATAGAAGTCATTAAAGGGAAAATTTTATACATAATTGTATTGATCGAGAGAAGGCCCTAGTGAAATCATTACAACCTGTACCAATTGGAAAAAACTGTGGGGGTGTAAATGTGATTTAAATCGAATGGACACTTTTATGGGATAACAAGGTGTAGTATATTGTATGGAGTGGAAAATGCGAAATACTTGTGGGAGGTACTATGACAAATAGGAGGCCATTCAAGACCTTGAAACTGAAGCATGACATATCAATTTGTGGAGCAGATGTATGTACGACATTGAATAGGGTTGAGCTGCAGAATAAAATTCACAATGTGACCCTAAGTTGATAAGTTTCACAACATTGAAGATGAGTAGGTACTATCAATCAAATATCAAAATCTCCAATTAGTATCGGCTCACTTTCAATTTAATGGCCCACAACTATATTTAATGCTTTCCAGTTCAATCACCAATATGAGTCCTAGCAAGCAATAAAAGGTACCCACTATATTTTTCCAACCGAGTCATGCTGAGCGTGCCTAAACTGTACCTTGTTTTCAAATAAAAAAACTAAATGCTATAAATATTTTTTTCTTGCATTCTTTTACTGCCCAAACCTTGAAGTGACTCAGCCGAGACATAGAGATCTCCCTCTAAGGGAGCTTCCTTTGGATAGAAAAGCCTGGTATGGTGTTCAAAACCCTATACAAAAGGGATCAATGTTCTATGACAAAACTAGTGAAGAAATTTCTTCTTCTTCTAATCCTCCTTTCGCGTCTCTTTATAAACAAAATGAACATCATATCTTAATAAATATTAGCTATATTAAAAATAATAATCTTAATCAAACTACAATGCAGTGAAAAAAAAAAAACCAATCTTCGAAAAAAAAAAAAAAAATCCTAACAATAACAGGAAATATAACATCCATAGGCGGTTTTGATATTCTCAAGATTTAAATGCCCCATGCATACTTTGGTTCCTGCATCAATTCTTCATTTGACCCAAGGCCAACTTTCTTTCAAAAATAAGTCTTCCCCTATTCCTAGTCTCGGGATACACTTGCCCCCTACAAAAATAAGTCTTCCCCATTCCCATTCATCAAACATCCCATCTCTCACTGCTCTTCCAAATCAAAGTGGAAAAGGGGCAAACACACCCAAGTACATAGCACTTGGATCACACTTGGTGTGCATAACTTGAATTTGTAGCAGTGATTTTTAAAAAAAAATAATTTTTAGTTAGATTTTTTTCTTATTAATATCACAGTAAATTAAGTAGCTAGATCAATCAATCCAAATTTATATTTTGGATGTTCTAGCAATGAAAGCCAGTGTAAACTAAAATTTCTTTTTACATTAAATCCATGTATTTTGCTTTTTAAGGAAAAAAATCTCCCTTGATTCTTTTATTTTCAATTATGTTTTCCTAAAATTATCCCAAGAAACCCCAAAAAAACAAATATATATTGAGACATCCTTTGGGTTGAAAACTAGCATTATAGCCCATGTTTCAAACCAAGTCTCTTCTTTTGTTTTTCATTTTCTTATCATTATTTGCATTCCCATGTGTGTGTTGAATCAATGACATCTGAGTGGTGGGTGTGGTTGTCGCAGGGCTAATGTTAGGTTGTTTTCATTTGAATCTTGATTGCTGCTTTCACTGTGCTTTGATGTCATTGACTTTAGCCTCTATTCCATTTTGTACTCGTTTTGCAGATGAGATGAGAGAGAAAGGAGTTGACACACTTGCGCATGAAAGAGGAATAGAAATTGAGGGTACCCCAAAAACTGAGGTGTGAACTCTCCTTTTGGATCCTATTGATAATTGGGGCTGTGTCTGAATTCAACCTTTACATCCAATTACACCTGTTATATGTAAAAATCAATGTTGTTTTTTGAATCCAGCATTAGACTAATATAAGCATGTAGGGCAAGTGGTGGCTGCTCCTTTTTCTCTGGACCCTGATCTGTTTACATCCCTAAATTGGCAATGGAAACAACTTAAAGATTTGAATGGATTCTGGTCCATTGTGATCCAATCCAATATGATTTGAATGGATTCTGGTCCATTGTGACCCGATCCAATATGGGTCTAACGTATTATAGAAGACCCAGACCCAACTGAAAATTATGGACCTTTTCAAACAAGACATCACTTTGGGCCCAACTCAAAGCATAATGCTCACTAACCCTGTGAATTGTGGTACTGTATTCAATTTGACACTCATAAGGATATATATCTACTACTAAGTTTATATTTTAAGAGTTTTTAATCATATTGTTCACTTTCGATGTTAGGGCCTTAATATGCATCACAAAATGACCAATAAGGTTGAGTTTTAACTCAATCTCTTATCCAAGTATTTTAGATGTAGAGAGAGATTTTAACCCGAATCAGATTTTGACTCTTCCAGCAGTCACCTTAAGAATTTTCATTCTACCAGAAGGGAGTTTGGGATATACCCTAATAAACCTAATGTATACTGATATTATACATGTTGGTAGATTGATCAATATCATAATTCCGTCACAAGTCCAATAGAAAACAAGCATTATTGTCATAGAGGGATTAGATTAAAACATCAAGAATACACTAAGATACTAATATGAATGCCATGTTGAGACAAACATAATAGCATAGATAGGCTGCAAAAAATAAATATTATTAGCTAGGTAAGAACAACATGATAGGTCCTCCCTAATTATTTGGGAAGCCCATCATGATCTCAACTATTTGCATGCACCATTCACCGTATTTACATCAATGGGAGTGCTCTACTTGTGTTTCAATTATTCGTGTAGGGCCCAGAATGATCTTAATGATTTCTGGGGGATTTGTTGTAGCTCCCATCCAATGGGTGGGCCCAATAACTCTTTCAATATTAGAAAAAAGGGCCAAGGGGTCCATTTATTCTTTCAATCACCTGAATGGGTCCACATAGAGCTGATTAAAGAAGAGCAATGTTATCTTAGAAGACGTTACGTCGAGCAACCTCACAGGCGTTATCAAGTGATTGATATTTAGGTGATTGTACAAATTCCTGGGTTTAGAACTATATGTTTCTTTGAAGTGTTCAAAGAAGTGTAAAAAATGATCCTAAACGCATTCAAGCTGCCCAAACATCCCACTTCATTTATATGTCTAATTCCCATATGTTAGAGAACATGAGCAAATACGTTTTCACGATTATTGCGAAGTACTTATCCAATTCCTGGTTTCTACTTTCTCAGCTTTCCTCTCACTGCATTATCAACATTTCTTTGTCGAATCCATCCTAATGATAGCAATTAGTACCAAAGTTGAGCTTAACCCCACTTGTAGCTTCCCCATCATAATGTATCGCCCGTTAAGTTTGAGTTCTGGCATTGGAATTTCTGTGTTTGGTTTCTAAAGGTTATAGAAAATTCTTTAATCAATAATTTGCTTTGTAAATATACAATGAATGTATTATGTATTTATTCCATAAGGTATACATATGTTTATATATTAAGTTGGTACTCTAATATAATTTAGGTCAGCCAAACCCTACCTAAAACCCGACCCGGATTCTAAGCAAGTATAGAAATCTAAGCCAAACTCTTAACACAAACCCTAACAAGTGCAACCTAAAATTTATTTTTCGCGGATTCAAGTCATGCAAGTTCATGATTGCTTCAGAGCAAACGGCGTATACCTTGAACTTAAACTTATCCAAATGCCAAATACACTACAGACTTGTTAGGTTTGAGATTATAAAAATATCACTTGTAATTAGCACCATGCAGATACAGTTTCATTTCATGTAGTGAACAAGAGATGAGTTCTTTAAGGATAAGTTCAATCTACCATAGTCTCTAAGAACATGATTACTATAATTATTTTAATTACCTAAAATATCCTACTTTTAGAAAGGAAACTTTCACAACCTCTCAAGGCCAACTCTGTGGTTGAGCTCTTACTCAATTGGGTGGTGCTCTGCCTTGCAAACCTAGTGGTGACAGTTGGATTTGAAAATGAATCTCTGAGGCAATGGAGCCGACCCATTTTAGCCGAATGGCATGTAAGAAAATCATTCATTTCTTCTTCATGGGTCAATGCTGAGTCAATGGGACATCTGTCCCATCTAAGTGGGCACTTTCCCACACTAAAAAAATATATGTACGCATGTTTCTTCACATTGAAGAAACTTAATGGGCACCTTCCTGACTTCATTATCTCTTTTAAATCAGTTATGTGTCTCTCTTGTGTCCATGGAACTGTTAAATGTGGCGTACCAGATGAACAATCAACAACAAAAGTTCGATATATATAAAATCATGGACGTTTGTAAGAGCCTCTTTTAAGTGAACATAAGGGTGGCCATGATGGTATATTTAGTAGATGTTTGTCTGAGGGACCAGTTGCGGGGGTTAGCTATGGAGACACAATGGAGAAATTCTTAGGGTGGAGAAACCCCAAAGGGACTCAACATGAAAGGTTGAGAAGCCCATCATAGACAATCCTAGACCACAGGAGATTTGCTTGTGCATGGGGTTCATGACACATGAAGTGAAGATAGACTTGGATACGCGTGCCATTGTTTTATGTGTTTGGATGGCAACTTTCATGAGGCAGCAGGGGTGGATGAACCCCACCAACATGATGTTGGTATTTTGTGGGCAATCATGTAGGTTTTCTCAGTAGGAGGGTCACCAATCTGAGGTTCTATCTGTTGTGTCTGGTTTATTGCATTAAGTCTGGGAGAATCAATTCTACTCTCTCTCTTATTCCCCTCCATGTCACTAGGTCTGTCTTGAGATGTACTACAATACCAGTACCTGAACGATACATATACAGGTAGGCTTATTTATAGGAAGTAAAATTATGGGTTTTTTGAAGGGTATGTCCATGCAACTAGTCAAGTCACAGATCCAGTAAAAGTAAGCGCAGACATAAAAAATGAATGTGGTGTTTGAAGAAGAACAGTCCAGGCTTCCATGTTCCAACATCCATTTATTGGACCATAAAAAGATGCGAAGGCTGGTAAATGGTTAACACAGTGAATATAGTAGAGTGAAAGGCTTAAATGATAGGTATAGATGCGGTAAGCTCACAGAATCAAGCATGTAAGACAAGTGTTAATTAAGCTGACAGAAGGCCGCACATGCAATATCTAGAATTGAATGAGATCATTGGGTGTGACGAAGAAAGAGCAGGTGTGTGGCACTTTAAGACATGGTCGAAAGATGCCATGAGCTGTTCTGTAGAATATGTGTTGTTAGTCCTAAATGTGTGATACAGTACATGCTCGGGCCCCAATCACTGAGACATTTCGGCCCTCACATGTGGTAGTATTTTTTATTGCTTATCCCATCTCCCGGAATAATCTTAATGGGATATTCCTTGAAGCTGTCAAGCTGTTTATATGTATATATTGTATATATCATATATAATTTGAGCAGGGCGATGGAGTGTATTGACTTGATTCTCAATTCTCTATCGGTTGTAATTATGACGTGTTTGATTAATAAACTGAAGCCAAAATCTCGATTAAGACATCACTCGAATGCTCATAAGAGGTAAATTTTTTTGGACTAATATGAAATCCTCTTTTGTTTTCTTTGTTGCCTTCATCCTACTGTCCACCTTATACATCTTGGACTTGTTGATGTGTTTTCTATATTTTTCCTATGATTCTATTTGGTCGTGTTAATTTTGTATTGCGCTTATTGTGAGTTGTCATTTGTATGATTTATTGAGTGTCTGGCTCATCATGTGTAAGTCCGCCCGTTTTAGTTTGGCTCTGATCGTCTTCTTTTATAACTCCCACTAGTTTGCCTCGGTGGCGGTATGTCATTAGGCCCGGTTAATCAACTCTCTATTGGTGGCGCATACATAATTGTAGAACTATTCTTTCGATATTATAAAAGGAAAAAGCCCTGAAAGTAATGCCTTACTTACAGATAGTGCTATAGTCCGGAAACAATGTTGACTGTTTACATCCTACACATCATTACTTGCAATATGTAAGCTCGGATGCATGATAGATATAATGAGAACCCAGTACTATAGTTGCTAAGACGGTTGGATTTACAGTTTTGTTTCTATTCAACCCATGGTTGTATGCTTCTTCATCCCCTCGAGCTCGTGTCCTCCACACTAATGGATACTTCACTGTCAGCAAGACTACAGCCATTAGTGATTTTCTCAGTTAGCCAAATCATTCTATTCATTGGATGTGGACACCACGTCGACGGCTAGGTTCCAAATTGAGTGGATTTATATCTGGCATTTTTCCTTATTTCAGTTTTTATCTCCAATCTAATTGAAAGATAAGGCATGATGTCATGATGAAAAGAGGTTGTACTTCCAAATTCAAATCATGTGGCTTCTTTCTTGTATAAGACTCTCTCACTCGCTGCCCAATTAGTATGCTTCTACACAAATTTCTTCTCGGAAGTTTGAATATTGTTCCTTCCTCATTAATTGGCATGGGGTATCTGTGTGGAAAGCTTGTTAGAACAAAATAATTGTGGATCTATCTTAGAGTTGCAGAATCAACGTATAGATCTAATCAATGGTATTGATCAGGAATTGGATGTCCCGGATGGATGGACCATAGTGTTCGCCTCTATTCTCTTATGGCAATGGAAACACTTTTGTGGATAAAAATA